>QLPA01000116.1:0-12129 GCA_003313945.1 Lactifluus pinguis
TTATTTTGTACCATTTGGTTCTTTGGTACAGATTTACCAAAAATTACCATGTAGGGTTTTCCTGATGACTGACAAGGACGTTTCAGAGTTGTTGGAGGTCGATTGAGATGCTCATGTTTGTGGATGATGACAATAATGATTTAGTTCAATTACTTTAACTTATTTGTACGGGGTGGATATGGAAGTGGAACATCATGACAGGCAAATTTAAGTGTGTGTGAGACCAGTATTACTGCTGGCTGCTTGAGGCTGGCACGCAGACTTGTAAGCATACATGAGATGATACCCCAGCTGCGGGTAAGGGTCCCGCGGTCTGGGGTACGGGTTTGGCATGGGGTAGCAAAATCGAGACCCGTACCCCGGCCCGTGATACCCCGGACCCGCTTACCCCACGGGTTTTACATACCCCTGTCCAACACTAACCACTTTTATCTCGCACACAAATCTTATAGCATATTCGCTCGATAATAAACTCCCCGTGCATTGTCTGAGAGAATATACCCTAACCCTAATATGGGGCTGACCTGACCAATGCGCGAGATTGCAGCTTTTGAGAATTTGCTCTTAATTGAACCAAAAGACGGCCTGTTAAACGCAGCTATTGGTGAACCGTGTTCAAGCTTTTACACCCCTCGGCAGCGAAATTCGTCCACAACACAGCCGTATTAAAGTGCAAGGTCACAAAAGGGTTGAGCGTAGACTTTTCCGTCATGGGCTGAGACTATCGCCAGCGAACCTTTCTGTCTCTGTTATGTCTGTTATGTGGTATGACGCCAATTTTGCATCAGCTTTCCATCTCAAGCATACAGTATCCTAGGAATGTCCTTGGGTGACCGTAGCGCCTGAGAATGCTACCATCGTTCATAGATTCGGTGCCCTCTATTTCGATGGGCTAGCCGCTGGATATTATGGCCTCTATAAAAATAGTCACTGCATTATGATTGGACAGGAAATCTGAAACAGATAATAAAAATATAGCATATACTTGAATCTATTTAAATCCATTGTGAACATATACTGTAGCCCAATTTGATCCATGCACAAAGTTTGACAATTCAAGCCAAGTCTCGTTCATACCTGCAATCCAAACAGTGTTAGATCTATGAAAGTATGGCCGGTGAATCTGGGGGATCCATAAAAGAAGTTCCCCCTCGTCCCCACACATCCACCCATCGACATCGATCAGGAATTTGTCCATGAAATCGATGTTCTCAATGCTTCCTACGCTGAGCTCATGCTTCTCCACGTTATCTGTGTTGTCTTGTGAGGCCGTAATGCGCTGCTCGTCTAGAGAGAATGCCACAGAGTCTATCGATTTAGTATGTTTAGGAATTGGTCTTGCTGCCGATAGGACATCCCATACACGAATCGTGTAATCTCCGGAGGCCGATACAATGCGCTGCCCGTCCGGGGAAAATGCAACCGATAAGATCAAATCGGTGTGTCCAGTAAATGGGCCTGCTACGACCTCCCCTGTTATGGCATCCCACACGCAAATCGTGCGATCAATCGAGGCCGAGGCAATGCGCTGCCCGTCCGGCGATATTGCAATCGAGAGGACCTCATCGTTATGTCCGGTTAATGGGCCTGCAAGAATCATCCCTGTTGTGGCATTCCACACACAAATGGTGTGATCTGTCGAGCCTGAGGCAATGCGCTGTCCATCAGATGAGAATGCAATAGATCTGATCCAATCGGTATGTCCAGTAAATGGGCCCGCTAGAAGATCTCCCGTTGCGACAGACCACACACAAATCGTACGATCGTCTGATGCCGACGCAATGCGCTGCCCGTCCGGAGAGAATGCAACAGATCTAACCCAATCGGTATGTCCAGTAATCGGGCCCGCTACGACCTCTCCTGTTGTGGCATCCCAAACACGAACTGTGTAATCTCCAGAGCCTGAAACGATGCGCTGCCCATCTGGTGAGAATGCAATTGAGGTGACATGATTGGTGTGTCCAGTAAATAGGCCCACGACCTCCCCTGTTGTGGCATCCCACACGCGGATTGTTCCATCTCCGGAAGCCGAGGCAATGCGTTGTCCGTCTGGTGAGAATGCCACAGAAGTGACCCACCCTGTGTGTCCAGTAAATGGACCCGCTACGACCTCTCCTGTTGCAGCATCCCAGACACAAATTGTTTGATCAAATGAGGCCGAGGCGATGCGCTTCCCGTCCGACGAAAATGCAACAGAATGGACCCAATTGGTGTGACCAGTAAACGGGCCTGCTGCTGCTACTTCTCCTATTGGGACACCCCACACACGAATCGTGAAATCGATCGAGGAAGATGTGATGCGTTGCCTGTCCGGAGAGAATGCAACAGAAAAGACTTTATCGGTGTGGCCAATAAGCGGGCCCGATACAACCTTCCCCGTTGTGGCATCCCACACACGGATCGTGAAATCGTCAGAGGCTGAGGCAATGAGCTGCCCGTCTGTCGAGAACGCAACATCGTTAACCGGATCGGTGTGTCCAGTATATGGGCCTGCTATGATCTCTCCCGTTGTAGCATCCCATATGCGAATTGTGTGATCTGCGGAGGCCGAGGCTATGCGCTGTCCGTCCGGGGAGAATGAAATAGATGCAACATTATTGGTGTGTCCAGTAAATGGGCCCACGATGACATCCCCTGTTGCAGCATCCCATACACGAATGGTACGATCATCCGAGGCTGATGCGATGCGCTGGCCGTCCGACGAATATGCAACAGATCTGACACAACCGGCATGTCCAGTGAATGGGCCCGCTAGAAGATCTCCTGTTGCGGCATCCCATACCCGAATCGTACCATCGTCCGAAGTCGATGCAATGCGCTTCCCGTCTGGCGAGAATGCAACGGATCTGACCCAATTGGTATGTCCAATAAATGGGCCTGCTACGACCTCTCCTGTTGTGGCATCCCAAACGCGAATCGTGCCATCGTCCGAGCCCGAGGCGATACGTCGCCCGTCTGGCGAGAAAGCAATTGAGTTGACTTCATTGGTGTGCCCAATAAATGGGCCTGCTACGATCTGTCCTGTTGTGGCATCCCATACACAAATTGTGTGATCTCGTGAGCATGACGCAATCCGTTGTCCATCCGGTGAGAATGTGACATAGTCGACTGATTTGTCATGTGCCCGGATCGTCATTTCCAATGCTGGCCAACGAGGCAACTGCCCGCGCTTCAGGGACAATGTGTGAGGGAATAGACCAATGTAATGCTTGACGATGAGGGAAGAGGATGGTGCGAATGGCAATGCGGATATATAGATATGCGGAGCGCTCCTTAACATAGCCATTCCAAAGTACCGCACAAATGCAGACCCATCATTCACAAATGCCAAAGTGTTCTCCACCGCTGCTTCGGAAGCCTATTGCAAATCCACCCAATAGTCAATACATGTCATATTGAACTATGGGATGAACCTACCTTCGACTGGTCAGACCGCAACCACGTCTTCAAGGACGATAATGCTGGCGAAGCAAGGGCCACACCACATTTAATGCTAAGCACTTCCAGCCAAAACAGAAACTTCGTCTCGAAGAAGGATCGAACTTTCACGAAGAGGTCGTGCTCGAAAGAAACATGTTCCAGATGATCGTCCCAGAAAACACAGGCATACGATAGAGCGTGTGGAATGTGTTTGGTGATTCGAGAGGGAAGGTCAGATACATCACTGTTGGCAATATATGACGACTCGAGCTTGCAGATGTTGAACCTCAACTTGTCTAGCATTATACAAAGGCAGGAGTGCGCCAACTGACGATGGGCATCCTCAAGATCCACATAAAATGCCTCGCTCGTCCCGCTGGTCAGAAAGTCGCGGAATGATGTATGGAGAGGAACAATGGGGCAGGTTTGATCAGATGATGTGACGTTGCTCAGCAGCGAGCCGAGGTGTCGGAGAATTTTAACAACCCGATCAGAGTCCGAATTCTCGAGCTCGACGTGAACTGTGGGTGCGTGGTGTCGTAGAGTGATCAATGAATTGATGGAGAGGGGCTCCATCGCAGCCAAGAGCTGTCCCATCACCGACCGAAAAAGGATCCGGGCTTCATCTGATTTGAAGTATTCTTTCAGGACTTCTTCGTACAACTTGTCCAACAAACCCTCTCCACTGCGACCTCGAGTGTGTCCCAACAGGCGCCGCACGCACTCCTCGTTGCTTAGCCCGAGGCTATCAGTGCTCTCTATGAACCCACATGCAACGGCTGCCCACTGAAACAGGCCCTCAGCAGATTTCGCTAATCTGGCACCATAGACTTCGAACACGTCCTCGGGAAGCTCGCTCCGAAGGTAGATCCCAATATCTTGCTCCGTGTTGGCAGCCAGTTGGGCATCATCCATATAGAGGGTACGGACAGACTGTGCGTTAGCAAATACTGGTCCGATCCCATTCTCTGGCCTTGAGGTGATGAGGATGCGAAAGTTTGCGGGGAGATCGATGAGACGTCGAGCAAGAAATGTGTGTAGTCCGCTCTTGCCGATTGTCACACCACTCTCATCCAATGCATCGATGACAATTAAAATTGGACTGGGAAGCGGCAGATTCTTCAGCGGTTCGACGAGTAGGGATTCAAAGAGAGTGCGATAGTCTCTGGTGCCGCAAAGAGACGGGTTCTCCTTGAGAACCCTCCAGAGGGCGAGCTTGAACGCAGGATAGTGATAAGAAAGGTCCCGAGCAAGCGTCGTGAACAGCTGGTAAACCTCGTCTTTCGACTGCTCCTTCCGGAGAAATGCAAAGTAAGAGCCGAGACCTTTCCTGTCGAAACGACGTGCGACCTCGTGTGCAATCGAAGACTTTCCCGTTCCTGCCTGGCCAAGGAGTACCAGCCCACGTTGTGATTTCGGATTCTCGACCCACTTGATAATGTGACCCAAAAAGTCTTCGCGTGTGCCTGGAAGACAACGCTTCTCATCGCCGAATCGCCATCCTCCCTTGTAGGGCAATTCTCTGATTGTTGCAACCATTTCTGTGTTCCCCTTGTTAGATCGACGATCTGACAGGTCACATCTTGTGACTCTCAGAATTACGCACCAGCTTCCAGCACAGTGAGTTCGGTGGTGACAGCAGCACTGGCAAGGAAATTCTCTCGCAGTCGGACTAGGGTGGTGCGATAGTCATCGACTTTCTCGTCAACTTGGCCCGTGATATTCTTCAAAGTCCGCTTTCCTGAAAATCACCCGTTTATAACGAGCAACGAGAAAAAAAGTCAGGACAACGCACCGACTTGCACATCCTTCGCATATGATTCGATAAATTCAGCAGATTTGAAGACGCACTGCAACATCTCATCAAGGATCTTTGCCTGCACTGACGCCGGTTGGATGTTCCGCAAAAGGTCCGCTTCCTTTGTAAATTCAAACGCATCCCGTATCGCCTTGACTAGCGTTCGGACGTTGTCGTCGCGTTGAAACTGGTGTATCAAAGTCTGTTGACGAGGTGAAAAAAGTATGAGTGTTCGATATCCTCCGATAAGGCAAGGAATCGCACCTCGGGGATCTTTGAGAGCAGGGTCCATGCCAGCTTGGCATGGGGTACTAGCTAAACAGCAAACGTTAATAAGGCAAGGCAAGAAAAACAATATTGGGCATACATCTGCGATTGGACCGATGATATCCATCACGCACTTGATCACATTAACTGTACTCCTCCACGTCTTCACCGTATCCATAGCTTCCTCAGCGTGATCGAGAGTATGTGATATCTTCGTCCGGCTGTCCAGTATTGGTTCTACAGGACCACCGCTCGCAATAGGAGAGTCATCCGTTCGGGAAAGAGGCGTGGTAACTGCCGTGGGTTGAACAGTTTCGTTGTGGGATCCGACAATACGACGCGTCGCATCTCGTTCAGCAGCAGGATTATCCGAATCAGCCGTCTCAGCTGGTGTGGGGTTCGGGGTGTTGACTGCCACAGTCAGAGAGGAACTCGCGCTTGCTGACATTCTGATCGTTAACACTGTGGCTTGCTCATCTGTACGTCCAACATGTCCGCCAATACCCCCGAAAACAATATCAAGTTCTTCATGTAGGACGGTTAGCAAGACATATATATGAGTAACAATTTCAAAAAACAGACGAACCGTGTTGGGCGTCACAGGTGATCTCTTGCCTTCCAACAAGGGTGTCTTTCGTCATGGCCTTTTTCGCATAAAGAGAAATTGTAATATGGGAGAACGGTTGCACAGCACTGCAGGAGACTGAGTTGTACATAGGGATAAAGATTGGGATTTCTCACAATGTGTCGACGTTCTCGTCCCATTCCACGCGTTGTGCTACCCTCCGCACAGGTCGTGACCGCCACGTTCTCTCCCCATAGGTCACTGTAGCATAAAATCGCCTGTTCTCGCCAAGGACGGTCTTGAGACGGGGAATGTTGTGTGCTCTGAGGACTACAAGAGGACCAAAATTAAGTACTTGTCAAAGTGGGACATAAACTGTACGTACCGGTCACCTGAAGAGGCGGTTGAATTTCGCCGGCCTGCGAACGACCGACGGGTCGTAATCGAGATGTTTCAGAACCTGGGCTATAGTAATGATGAATAGTGGATGAGAATGGGTGAAAGACCTTGGCATACGAATTCTGGATCATATTTATGGGAGAATGTTTCGTAGATTGAGATATAGGCAAGAAGGAAAGGATTGAGGCAACAACGCGGCATCCTCATTGACAAGTTCCATATAGACCAACATTCGCACGCCTTACTTTGGCGCCTAATTTGTCGGCTTCCAAAACACCAGCGGATGTTAGGTGAGGGCCATATAAATGGACCAAGTTGGTGTCATTGCGGCTGTGCCGTTTACTTCAGAACGTCATACTTAATCACACCTACCTATGGTTGTGATCCTGCAGCGCGGCTTTCGGGGCCTTGACAATATACGGTCACTCTAATGTCGGAAATAAAGAAGGTTGATTAAACCTTTGCAGGACCTGTGAACTCCCTCCCCGTCATGTGATGTTGAGGAGTTAGCGGGGCGCGGAGGCGCAGGAGAACGGCCGAGGACGGCAGGACCTCAGGACGG
Source organism: Lactifluus pinguis (assembly GCA_003313945.1). NCBI lineage: Eukaryota > Fungi > Basidiomycota > Agaricomycetes > Russulales > Russulaceae > Lactifluus > Lactifluus pinguis. The sequence continues at coordinate 7,012 of QLPA01000116.1, forward strand.
GTCAGCCAACGCCCACGGCGCCCCGAAGGTCCAACCAGCGTGGACAACGATCGCCCCCCGTTGGGAGCGATCACCCACTGCTGTACAGTACTATACCTTTTCCGATTCATGCACACTCTCTTTTACTTACTTAGAATAGTCTTCCTGCGCTGAGGGTTTTAGCCCCGCGCCCACTTACATCGAGCGGCCGTGTCAGGCCAAGCAGATCGACACTATATTAGTATCACACTTAACCATACTCGTACATAGAAGTACCACCTAAATAAACGGCAAAACGCAGTCGCGTTTTGCCCCCGTTCACTCGTTATCCCCTCGTCCTCGCGTTTGCTCGTCCGACCATTCATCTCCGCTCGTTTTTTGCTCGTTGCCGCTTGTCCCCGTTTTGTTCTCGCGCTCTATGTGAGAGGTACTTTGAGGGGATGCGAATTTTATAGCATTCGGGATGATCGGTGCCCGACTCCGAGTTGACTCTTGAGTGAGCAGCGAACGTTAAGCCCTTCGTCACCGCATCGGCCATGCAGGAGTCAACATCCCGACCAGTCGGATAAACTGTGATATCTCATAGCGAGCACCATTCCGCCTGTACGGGATATACACCACGCAAGCATGAATATGATCACTGATTAAGTGCAGATTCCTGAAGTAAGGAAGCACAACAATAGCCAATGATGGGGTTCAGTATCAAGTAGCCTAAGTCATAGGCAGTCGCGTAACTCCACATCACGCTGGCACTTCTCCTAGTACCAGAGTTTTACGCGAAGCTTTTGAGACGCTCCTTATCGCTCCTTCCGCTGAATCTGTGTCTCCGAATGACATCCTTGTTGAGGGCTGTCATAATCAAAGAACGCAATATCAACGCACCAAAGACACAAAGACATTCCCACGGTTGGTCCTGCCTTGTCACAATGAACTTTCGAGATTATCTCCTTGCTGCCCTCAATACCCTTCCCGATGTCCGCGAGTTCCACATCTATGTTTTTCTCACCTATCAAAGGTGGACTCGACAGGCCAGGGTCTCGCGCCACCACCCACCGCAACTCTCATAAGAGCATTCGTTCGCTGGTTTGCAAACCCCGCAACGCGTCCAGTTGCCGCGCGGCACCTCTGGGTACAGCTCTTTGCTCGTGCACAGGGTCAGTACCTCTTCCCAAATTCGAGCGATTACCCAAGAAAACGTCCGCTGAGCGACGCGCGTCTCTGTGCGTGGTGGCGACGTGTGCTCGGTCAAGTAGCAGGAGACGTGTGCGAGGCGATGGACGTCGAGGGCCGCGTGGATATGTACTACGTGCTTCCCGGACACGGTGAATTAGAGGCACAGCAAGTCGTGGGTACTACATCTTTCCCATCCAACTCGTCATCTGGCCCCACCTCTCTGCGCTGGGTCTATGGGCACCCTTACAGCCAATCAGACATCCCACTTCCGTGCCCTCCGCCAGAAGGCTTGCACAACCTGGGTCACTACATCCCTTCATTCGAAGATGATCCCAAAAATCGGTTTATGGACAAGATTGCCTTCACCGACACCCCAGTCTCGCCACGGAAGCGCACGCGTACCAATACTCCGCGGAGTGAGGAGGATTCTCTGGGTTCCAGAGAAAAGGAAGGACAAGAAGGAGATAACACGTCCCGGTGGCGACCTTAGTAGAGTGAGCCCGGACGAGTTCTGGGAACGCATGTCCTTTCGGCAGGGGTGCGTTGCAGGTGCTGTGACCGGATTCTTTTCCGTGGGGATATCGGTGCCCGAGCATCGTATGCCATCTCCACGCCCTTCTTCCCTGGGCAGGTCCCACGGGCGTTGAAAAGGCGCGTGGTTCCGAGTCTTTTCACGGGTGTCGAGTTTTCGACGCCGGAGCGTGCACGCAAGGCTACAGATATCATCGAGGGTGCAGTGCGTGGCCTGTGCGAGGGCCTTGCGCATAAACCACCAAGTCGAAGAATCAGAGCGCGGCGCCGAGTTCCCCCCTTCGTTTAACCAGGTACAGTACATTATCTCCCCTCATATATCACCTAGATATACAGACGATATATGTGTTGCAGATCGAGCTCCATCAGTATATTTACAAGGACTTGCTGCCCACGCTGGAGCCTCAAAGCCAATACGGGATCGAGACAGAATCGTACGGCGGGCTCCCAGCCATTTTCCGTTTCAAGGGTGATCTGCTCGATCCCGTCTTGACCTCTATCGCGAAGAGACTCTCTGACACGACCGGAAAGCCATTCAGCGAAGCCCAAGTGCTGTTTCTGTGACAGCGCGAGAAGGGAGTGTGTTGACAGTAATGTGAGCGGGTTGTATGTGCTCTGTCGTGGTAGATCCGATCGATTGACCAATGCCTAGGATGACGACAAAGGTGTCGCGCCTAGCGGAATACCTCGACACGTTGGATGCGCCGAGACTTATGGACGACGAACTCACACTTATTGACGAAGCTGGGGCAAAGGAACACCACAGGGGATATGTGCGTAGGATTAGTACTTGCCAGTGATGCTGGACTCAATCGCTTGATATCAACATTCCTTCACAGGCGTCATACTACCCTTCGCAAGGGTGAGAAGATATGTTGAAGAGGTCGTTGAGACGACGCCTTATTCTTGCAAGTAGTAGTACTAGTGAAAGCAAGACGTGACTCCTGCTTGTGCGCCACCTCACACCAGTCGCCCCCACACCCCCGGCAGCCGGCGGAAGGTCCTTCGAGGAGTCTCAAGCCTGCGAATGCGAGACCCACCATCGATCATGGATAAAGTGAAAGGCCAAATAGAAGCACACTCGCAGCACCATGTAGATAGTCTACCCGTCAAACTAGGCTCTTGGTCTCGCAAGCAGTGCAGAGCTATTTGTAGTTCGAATGCATATAACACTCGGATGCAGAGCTCTTTTTTAAAGAAAAGGACTGTTGGTCCGTCCTTGAGGCAGGTCATCACCCATGTACAGTATAGTAATCCGGGTGCTGGCTCAATGAGCCTCAATCTGAGTCTGAGTCATTCAAAGACATGCAGCACCCACCATCTCAACTAGACTAACTATGCTCATCACGCGTTAGCAGCTAGACCCCATCCTCTGCCTCCGCGCAAAGTCTGAAAGGATTTTTATAGCGTCAGACGCAGTAGCTAGTAGCCTATTCTCTCGATAATAAACTCCCCGTGGGTCGTTTGAGAGAATATACCCTAACCCTAATATGGGGCTGACCTGCGAACCAAACGCCGGGCTGTTAAACGCGGCTATCGGTGAACTGTTTTCATTATCAAGCTGTGACACCCCTCGGAAGCGAAATTCGTCTAAAACAACTGCCGCATCATAAGGCAAGGTCAAACACACCACCGTTTCAGTCTGTGCCTTGTGGGACTGAGACTATTGCCAGCGAACAAAATACAACTCTCTGTCTCCTATGACGCCGACTTCGCATCAGCTTTCCATATAGAATCCCAGGAATGTCCTTGGGGTGACCGTAGAGCCTGAGAATGCTTTCGACGATCCTTGAGGGAGTTTGGTGCCTAATATTTCGATGCGGTAGCAGCTGGACATCATGGCCTCTATGCAAATAGTTACTATACATTGTGATTGGACAGGAACTCTGATATGAAAAACATAGCACATGGAGTCTATGAAGAGGAATGGTGAACATATACTGTAGGCCAGTTCGATCCGTGCACAAAGTTTGCTAGTTCGAGCCAAGTTTCGTTTTTACCTGCAATCCAAACGGTGTTAGATCTATGAAAATAAGGCCTGTGAATCTGGGGAATCCATAAAAGAAGTTCCCCATCTTCCCCGCACATCCACCCATCGCTATCGATCAGGAATTTGTTCATGATATCGATGTTCTCGATGTCTCCTACTCGGAGATCATGCTTCTCCACGTGATCTGTGCGATCTTGTGAGGCCACCTCGTCCAGGGAGAATGCCACCGAGTCGATCGATTTAGTGTGTTCAGGAAGCGGTCCTGCTTCTGATGGGACATCCCATACACGAATCGTGTGATCTCCAGAGGCCGATGCAATGCGCTGCCCGTCTGGGGAAAATGCGATTGATAACACCAAACCGGTGTGCCCAGTAAATGGGCCTGCAACGACCTTCCCGGTTATGGCATCCCACACGGAAATCATGCAATCATCTGAGGCTGATGCAAACCACTGCCCGTCCGGTGAAAAGGCAACCGAGTTGACCTCATCGTTATGTCCAGTTAATGGGCCTGCAAGAATTGCTCCTGTTGTGGCATTCCACAAATAAATTGTGTGATCTCTCGAGCCTGAGGCAATACACTGCCCATCCGATGAGAATGCAACAGCATAGACCTGATCGGTGTGACCAATAAACGGGCCCGCTACAACCTTCCCCGTTGTGGCATCCCACACGCGGATGGTACGATCGTCTGATGCCGACGCAATGCGTTGCCCGTCCGGCGAGAAAGCAACAGATCTGACCCAACTGGTATGTCCAGTAATCGGGCCCGCTACGAGCTCTCCTGTTGTGGCATCCCAAACACGAACCGTGTAATCTGCCGAGCCTGAGACGATGCGCCGCCCGTCTGGCGAGAATACAGCTGAGTGGACATCACTGATGTGTCCGGTAAATAGGCCCACGACCTCTCCTGTTGTGGCATCCCACACGCGGATCGTGCCATCTCGTGAAGCCGACGCAAGGCGTTGTCCGTCCGGTGAGAATGCCACAGAAGAGACCCGTCCTGCGTGTCCAGTAAATGGACCCGCTACGACCTCTCCTGTTGCGGCATCCCACACACAAACTGTTTGATCAAACGAGGCTGAGGCGATGCGCTGCCCGTCTGACGAAAATGCAACAGAAGTGACCCAATCGGTATGACCAGTAAACGGGTCTACTACTACCTCTCCTGTTGCGAGACCCCACACACGAATCGTGCGATCGAACGAGGAAGATGTGATGCGTTGCATGTCCGGAGAGAATGCAACGGAATAGACCTGATCGGTGTGACCAATAAACGGGCCTGCTGCAACCTTCCCCGTTGTTGCATCCCACACACGGATCGTGAAATCGTCAGAGGCTGAGGCAATGAGCTGCCCGTCTGGCGAGAATGCGACATCATTGACCTCATCGGTGTGTCCAGTAAATGGGCCTGCTATGATCTCTCCCGTTGCAGCATTCCATAC
>QLPA01000117.1:0-18658 GCA_003313945.1 Lactifluus pinguis
ATCACGTGGTATATTGATTTGTAAGAGTTTCCTTTTAAGGAATGTCAGAGTGGGGGAGCGCAAGGACACTTTCAATGAACCCATGCAACTTGCCCGCCAAACTGTCACTCCATCACTGGTATCATGCCCTTGACATTTGATTCTTGCACACTCTGCTCTTTGTGGTTCCAGGTTCACCTCTAGGCCTCAATTGCATCTGATTAATCCCAGAGGCAAGTCTCCTCACTCGATGTCTGGATGCTCTCTGACTTTTTTCGTGGCCGCCTTACTCAAACCTATGACTGGTTTCTGAACGTACGTATCGTTTTTGTTTTTGTTTTGGTCGCCGAGTTTCGTGTTGGCCTGCTCTTACGCGGAACCCATTGTAGGGTCGGCAATGCGTCTAGCCTTGGACTCGATGCATTTCGGCCGACGTCGGGACATCTCGGGCATCACAGCATTCAGGGTAGTACTTAGCTATTCCATATCTAGGACTCTCCTTCATAGTTCCTTAAGTAGTTACATCACATGTACTTAAGGACGAGAAATGTAGGGGAGAAATCCCCAGCGAAAGCTCACCCCCTTTTCTCTTCGAACTCACGCGTGCTCTCCGGAGTACCTTTACCATCGCAGGGATTCTGCACGGCTATTCCTGAGGACCATCTCCAATATCTGAACAAAGATTCTGCCGACGTCGATTATATTGGTGAGCGTTTCTGTTCTGGTGGGTTTTCGCAGGTGTACCTTACCAGGTGTATCGCAGAGCCTGAAGGTCTTCCCCGCAGGGTCTAAATCGTTGGCTCTGTTGAGATGCTGGCGCGACTCGAACCTTCTCTCGTCCCTACCTCACTCTCGATTTTCCGTCTTACGTCTTCTGGTGTGGCCTCAGAGGCTGCTGGGGGCTCGTCAATCGTCTTCCCATTGTAAGAGCCATCGCTTCGGGTTTGTATCCGGGCTTGTATCAAGCAAGTCCTCGACGAAGACCATTACGGCTTGAAGGACGTCAAGGATCGCATATTGGAATTCCTGGCCGTGGGCAAGCTGCGCGGCAGTGTGGAGGGCAAGATCATCTGTCTGGTCGGCCCGCCGGGCATGGGCAAGATGTCCGTAGGCAAGTCGATCGCTCAAGCTCTGGGGCGCCAGTTCTTCAGATTCTCCATGGGCGGTTTGACGGACGTTGCAGAGATTAAGGGTCATCGGAGAACTTACGTTGGGTATTGCTCGTACCTTGTTTTCAACTCAGAGTGCACACTGACGCGAGCATTCCAGTGCCCTTCTGGGTAAGATCACCCAGGCTCTCAAACGCGTCAGTACGGAGAATCCGCTCGTCCTCATTGATGAGGTGGACAAGGTCGGACGTGGCATCAATGGGGACCCTGCCAGCGTGCTTCTCAAGATGCTCGACCCCAACACTGGATCAAGGTCAGTATGCTGGGGCCTATGCCCTATTCTGCAGATGTTTTATTCTAATGCCATTTGACTTAGCTTCTGCCGTGATGTGTGCCATGAACAGTGTCCAACGAGGCACCAAGCAGCTAGTCGTCCGCTTTCCCGAGCCAAAATGTCGGACCCGATGTGCATCCAAGTGGCCGACTTATCCGCGACACACTACGACCTGCTCGCACGTGCTGTACACCCATGTCATCGTGCGATCCTCTCCCGCTCTGACCGGTAATTTCAGCTGACACCGCCCTCATCAGGAGAAGCTTGCTGCACGATTGACTGAACACAGCACAGTGCCACCTTTGCAGTGATCATGACTGACAAGGTAAGTGCTCACCATGTGCTCACACAGCACAGTCGGGTGTCGCGACGGTGATGGATGGTGATAACCCCATGCATAATTGAGTTGTTTTAACCCTGTATTATAATTCATTTATACACCCAATTTTGAGTTGTTTTACCCCCAATACTGAGTTGTTTGTGCCCTGATTTTGAGTCATTTTGACTCCAGGTTCTGAGTCTTTTTAAACCCTTTTCTGAGTTATTTTTACATGCTTTTTCGAGTTTTATGGAATAAAGATCAGTTGTCAAAAAAACCAGTTTTCATGTTCATTTTGAAGTCTTTTTACTGGGGAAAAAAGCCCTTTATTATGAGTCATTTTTTACTTGTTAAACAAGTTATTTGAACTAGCCGGGTTCTCATTTTCAGTGAAAAACTTACTGGGTGTTTTGGACAGTAAACGACTCAAACAAAACCAGTTTTAGCCTACCTATTTTAACCCGGTGGTGTTCGGGAACTGGGTTCCATTTCCTATTCTTTTAGATGCTTTAGGACCCGAAATTTAGGGGTAAATAAAACCCGTTGTGTAGTGCATAGTGGACCCTCCTACTTGAATATGGTATCAATTATCACTCTTTAGTTCACCTGGTCATCATGCCTTGGCGCAACTAGACCCCATCCTTGGCCTCCTCGAAAAGTCAGAAAGCATCTTATAGTGTCAGATGCAATAGCATATTCTCTCGATAATAAACTCCTGCCTCCTGCCAAGTGCGTCGTTTGAGAGAATATACCCTAACCCTAATATGGGGCTGACCTGACCAATGGACGAGATGCGAGCTTTTTTGAGAATTCGCTCTTAATCGAACCAAACGCCGGGCTGTTAAACGCAGCTATCGGTGAACCGTTTTCATTATCAAGCTTTGACACCCCTCGGCAGCGAAATTCATGTACAACACAGCCGCATCAAAGCATAAGTTACAAAAGGGTTGAGCGTGGTCCTAGCTGAGACTACTGTACCAATTAAATCAATTCGTCACCCCATGTGACCTGTGACCTCCCTGACGAAATAATGGTTTCGTCAGGTCCGAATTTTTTTGTGACCTGTAAAAAAAAAATTCGTCAAGGGGTAAAAAAAATTTGAAATTTTAGTGTCAAATGACCCAATCGGGCCACTCCAGAATGATAGTGACCAAATATGGTTTCGTCACCTGGCTCTGGGACCTGTGACATCTGTGACATTTCGTCAAATCAGGTATGCCTGTGACCTGTGACCGACGAATTGATTTAATTGGTACAGTATTGCCAGCGAACGAAACGCACCTTTTTGTATCTTTTACGTGGTATGACGCCAACTTCGCATCGTCTCGAGCATACAGGATCCTAGGAATGTCCTTTGGTAACCGTAGCGCCTGAGAATGCTTTCAGCCATCGTTCATAGAGTTCGGTGCCCTCTATTTCGATAGGGTAGCCACTGGATATTATGGCCTCTATAAAAATTGTCACTGCATTATGATTGAACAGGAAATCTGAAACAGAAAATAAAAATATAGCATATACTTGAATCTATTTAAATCCATTGTGAACATATACTGTAGCCCAATTTGATCCATGCACAAAGTTTGCTAGTTCAAGCCAAATTTCGTTTTTACCTGCAATCCAAACAGTGTTAGATCTGTGAAAATATGGCCTGTAAATCTGGGGGATCCATAAAAGAAGTTCCCCATCGTCCCCACACATCCACCCATCGCTATCAATCAGGAATTTGTTCATGATATCGATGTTCTCGATGTCTCCTACTCCGAGCTCATCCTTCTCCACGTGATCTGTGCGGACTTGTGAGGCCGTAATGCGCTGTTTTTCCAGGGAGAATACCACAGAGTCGATGGATTTAGTGTGTTCAGGAAGGGGTCTTGCTTCCGATGGGACATCCCATACACGAATTGTGCAATCTCCGGAGGCTGATGCAATGCGCCGCCCATCTGGGGAAAATGCAACCGCTAAGATCAAATTGGTGTGTCCAGGAAATGGGCCCGCTACGACCTTCCCTGTTGTAGCATCCCACAGGAGAATCGTGCGATCACAAGAGGCTGAGGCAACGAGCCGCCCGTCCGGTGAAAATGCAACCGAGTTGACCTCATCGGTGTGTCCGGTTAATGGGCCAGCAAGAATCATTCCCGTTATGGCATTCCACACACAAATCGTGTGATCTCGTGAGGCTGACGCAATACGTTGCCCATCCGATGAGAATGCAATAGATCTGATCCAATCGGTATGTCCAGTAAATGGGCCCGCTAGAAGATCTCCCGTTGCGACACACCACACACAAATCGTACGATCGTCTGATGCCGACACAATGAGCTGCCCGTCCGGAGAGAATGCAACAGATCTAACCCAATCGGTATGTCCAGTAATTGGGCCCTCTATGACCTCTCCTGTTATGGAATCCCAAACACGAACTGTGCAATCTCCAGAGCCTGAGACGATGCGCTGCCCATCTGGTGAGAATGCAATTGAGGTGACACGATTGGTGTGTCCAGTAAATAGGCCCCCGACCTCTCCTGTTGTGGCATCCCACACGCGGATTGTTCTATCTCCTGAAGCCGAGGCAATGCGTTGTCCGTCCGGTGAGAATGCCACAGAAGTGACCCGTCCTGTGTGTCCAGTAAATGGACCCGCTACGACCTCTCCTGTTGCAGCATCCCACACGCAAACTGTTTGATCAAGTGAGGCCGAGGCGATGCGCTTCCCGTCCGACGAAAATGCAACAGAATAGACCCAATTGGTGTGACCGGTAAACGGGCCCGCTACTACTTCTCCTATTCGGACACCCCACACACGGATCGTCAAATCGATCGAGGAAGATGTGATGCGTTGCATGTCCGAAGAGAATGCAACAGAAAAGACATTATCGGTGTGGCCAATAAGCGGGCCCGATACGACCTTCCCCGTTGTGGCATCCCACACAAGGATCGTGAAATCGTTCGAGGCTGAGGCAATGAGCTGCCCGTCTGGCGAGAACGCAACATCATTGACCTCATCGGTGTGTCCAGTAAATGGGCTTCCTATAATCTCTCCTGTTGTAGCATCCCATACGCAAATTGTGCAATCTGCGGAGGCCGAGGCTATGCGATGTCCATCCGGGGAGAATGAAATAGATGCAACCTTATCGGTGTGTCCAGTAAACGGGCCCACGATGACACCCCCTGTTGCAGCATCCCATACGCGAATCGTACGATCATCCGAGGCTGATGCGATGCGCTGACCGTCCGACGAAAATGCAACAGATCTGACACAACCAGCATGTCCAGTGAATGGGCCCGCTAGAAGATCTCCTGTTGCGGCATCCCAAACGCGAATCGTACGATCGTCTGAAGCCGATGCAATGCGCTTCCCGTCCGGCGAGAATGCAACAGATCTGACCCAATTGGTATGTCCAGTAAATGGGCCCGCTACGACCTCTCCTGTTGTGGCATCCCAAACGCGAATCGTGCCATCGTCCGAGCCCGAGGCGATGCGCCGCCCGTCTAGCGAGAATGCAATTGAGTTAACTTCATCGGTGTGCCCAGTAAACGGGCCTGCTACGATCTGTCCTGTTGTGGCATCCCATACACAAATTGTGTGATCTCGTGAGCCTGACGCAATGCGTTGTCCATCCGGTGAGAATGTAACATCGTCGACTGATTTGTCATGTGCCCGGATCGTCATTTCCAATGCTGGCCAATGAGACAACTGCCCGCGCTTCAGGGACAATGTGTGGGGGAATAGACCAATGTAATGCTTAACGATGAGGGAAGAGGATGGTGCGAATGGCAAAGCGGATATATAGATATGCGGAGCGCTCCTTGCCATAGCCATTCCAAAGTACCGCACAAATGCGGTCCCATCATTCACAAATGCCAAAACGTTCTCCACCTCGGCTTCAGAAGCCTATTGCAAATTCACCCAATAGTCAATACATGTCATATTGAACTATGGGATGTACGTACCTTCGGCTGGTCAGACCGCAACCATGTCTTCAAGGATGATAATGCTGGTGAAGCAAGGGCCACACCACATTTAATGCTAAGAACTTCCAGCCAAAATAGAAACTTGGCCTCGAAGAAGGATCGAACTTTAGCGAAGAGGTCGTGCTCGAAAGCAACATGTTCTAGATGATCACCCCAGAAAGTGCAGGCATACGATAGAGTGTGTGGAATGTGTTTGATAATTCGAGAGGGAAGGTCTGATACATTGCTGTTGGGGATATATGACGACTCGAGCTTGCAGATGTTGAACTTCAGTTTGTCGAGCATTATAGAAAGACATGAGTGCGCCAACTGACGATGGGCATCCTCAAGATCCACATAAAATGCCTCGCTCTTCCCGCTGGTCAGAAAGTCGCGGAATGAGGTATGGAGAGGAACGATGGGACGTGTTTGATCAGATGATGTGACGTTACTCAGCAGCGAGCCGAGGTGTCGGAGAATTTTAACAACTCGATCAGAGTCCGAATCCTCGAGCTCGACGTGAACTATGGGTGAGTGGTGTCGTAGAGTGATCAAGGACTTGATCGAGAGGGGCTCCATCGCAGCCAAGAGCTGGCCCATCACCGACCGGAAAAGGATCCGGGCTTCATCTGATTTGAAGTATTCTTTCAGGACTTCTTCGTACAACTTGTCCAACAAACCCTCTCCACTGCGACCTCGAGAGTGTCCCAATAGGCGCCGTATGCACTCCTCGTTGCTTAGACCGAGGCTATCAGTGCTCTCTATGAACCCACATGCAACGGCTGCCCACTGAAACAAGCCCTCGGCCGATTTCGCTAATTTGGCACCATAGACTTCGAACACGTCCTCGGGAAGCTCACTCCGAAGGTAGATCCCAATATCTTGCTCCGTATTGGCAGCCAGTTGAGCATCATCCATATAGAGGGTACGGACGGACTGTGCATTAGCAAACGCAGGTCCGATCCCACTCTCCGGCCTTGAGGTAATAAGGATACGAAAGTTTGCGGGGAGATCAATGAGACGTCGAGCAAGAAATGTGTGTAGTCCTTTCTTGCCGATTGTCACACCACTCTCATCCAATGCATCGATGACAATCAAAATTGGACTGGGAAGCGGCAGATTCTTCAGCGGTTCGACGAGGAGGGATTCAAAGAGAGTGCGATAGTCTCGGGTGCCACAAAGAGACGGATTCTCCTTGAGGACCCTCCAGAGGGCGAGCTTGAACGCAGGATAGTGATAGGAAAGGTCCCGGGCAAGCGTCGTGAACAGCTGGTAAACCCCGTCTTTCGACTGTTCCTCCCTCAGAAATGCAAAGTAACAGCCGAGACCCTTCCTGTCGAAACGGCGTGCGACCTCGTGTGCAATTGATGACTTTCCCGTTCCTGCCTGGCCGAGGAGGACCAGCCCACGTTGAGATTTCGGATTCTCGACCCATTTGATAATGTGATCCAAAAAGTCTTCGCGTGTGCCTGGAAGACAGCGCTTCTCATCGCCAAATCGCCATCCTCCTTTGTAGGGCAATTCTCTGATTGTTGCAACCATTTCTGTGCTCCCCTTGTTAGATCGATTATCTGACCAACTTGTGACTGTCAGAATTACGCACCGGCTTCCAACACAGTAAGTTCGGTGGTGATAGCAGCACTGGCGAGGAAATTCTCTCGCAGTCGGACTAGGGTGGTGCGATAGTCTTCGACTTTCTCGTCAACCTTGCCCGTGATATTCTTCAAAGTCCGCTTCCCTGAAAATCACTCGTTTATAACAAGCAACGAGAAAAGTCAGGACAACGTACCGACTTGCACATCCTTCGCATACGATTCGATAAATTCAGCAGATTTGGAGACGCACTGCAACATCTCATCAAGGATATTTGCCTGCACAGATGCCGGTTGGATGTTCCGCAAAACGTCCGCTTGATTCGTAAAATCAAACGCATCCCGTATCGCCTTGACCAGCGTTCGGACGTTGTCGTCACGTTGAAATTGTTGTATCAAAGTCTGGTGGTGAGGTGAAAAAAGTATGAGTGTTCCATATCCTCCGATAAGGCAAGGAGTCGCACCTCGGGGATCTTTGAGAGCAGACTCCATGCTAGCTTGGCATGGGGGACTAGCTAAACAGCAAACGTTAATAAGGCAAGGCAAAAAAAAACAGTATTGGGCATACATCTGCGATTGGACCGATGGTATCCATCACGCACTTGATCACATTAACTGTACTCTTCCACGTCTTCACCATATCCATAGTTTCCTCGGCGTGGTCGAGAGTATGTGATATCTTCGTCCGGCTGTCCAGTATTGGTTCTGCAGGAGCACCGCTCGCAATGGGAGAGTCACCCATTCGGAAAAGAGGGGTGGTAACTGCCGTGGGTTGAACAGTTTCGTTGTGGGATCCGACAATACGACCCGTCGCACCTCGTTCAACAGCAGGATTATCCGAATCAGCCGTCTCAGCTGGTATGGGGTTCGGGGTGTTGACTGCCACGGTCAGAGAGGAACTCGCGCTTGCTGACATGCTGATCGTTAACACTGTGGCTTGCCCATCTGTACGTCCAACATGTCCGCCAGCACCCGCGAAAACAATATCAAGTTCTTCATGTAGGACGGTTAGCCAGACATATATGAGTAACAATCTCAAAAAACAGACGAACCGTGTTGGGCGTCACAGGTGATCTCTTGCCTTCCAACAAGGGTGTCTTTCGTCATGGCCTTTTTGGCATAAAGAGATATTGTAATATAGGAGAACGGTTGCACAACACTGCAGGGGGCTGAGTGGTAAATAGGAATAAAGATTGGGATTTCTTACAATGTGTCGACGTTCTCGTTCCAATCCACGCATTGCGCTACCCTCCTTACAGGTCGTGACCGCCACGTTCTCTCCCCATATGTCACAGTAGCATAAAATCGCCTGTTTTCGCCAAGGAGGGTCTTGAGACGGGGAATGTTGTTTGCTCTGAGGACTACAAGAGAACCAAAATTAAGCACTTGTCAAAGTGGGACATAAACTGTACGTACTGGTCACCTGAAGAGGGAGCACACTCGGTTGAATTTCGCCGGCCCGCGAACGACTGACGGGCCGCAATCGAGATGTTTCAGAACCTGGGCTATAGTAATGATGAATAGTGGATGAGAATGGGTGAGAGACCTTGGCATACGAATACGGGATCATCTTTATGGGAGAATGTTTCGTAGATTGAGATATAGGCAAGAAGGAAGGAAAGGGTTGAGGCAACCACGCGGCGTCCTCATTGAGACGTTCCATATAGACCGACATTCGCACGCCTCACTTACAAGTTATGGCGCCTAATTTGTCGGCTTCGCGGATGTTAGGTGAGGGCATATAAATGAACCAAGTTGGTGTCGCTGTTTACTTCAGAACGATGTACATACTTAATCACGCCTACCTATAGTTGTGATCCTGCAGCGCGGCTTTCGGGGTCGGTTACTCTAATGTCGGGAATAAAGAAGGTTGATTTAACCTTTGCAGGACCTGTGAACTCCCTCCGTCATGTGAGAGGTACTTTAAGGGGATGCGAAATTTATAGCATTTAGGATGATTGGTGCCCGACTCCGAGTTGACTCTTGAGTGGGCAGCGAACGTTAAGCCCTTCGTCACCGTCTCAGCCACGCAGGAGTCAATATCCCGACAAGTCGGATAAACTGTGATATCTGATAGCGAGCACCATTCCGCCTGTACGGGGCCGGAATATACACCACGCAAGCGTGAATGTGATCGTTGATTAAGCGCAGATTCCTGAAGTAAGGAAGCACAACAATAGCCAATGATGGGGTTCAGTATCGAGTAGATCATAGGCAGTCGCGTAACTCCACATCACGCTAGCACTTCTCCTAGTACTAGAGTATTATGCGAAGCTTTTGAGACGCTCATTATCGCTTGAATACAGAGCCGCTTCCACCAAATCTGTCTCTCCTAATGACATCCTTGTTGAGGGCTGTCATGATCAAAGAACGCAAGATCGACGCACCAAGGACACAAAGACATTCCCACGGTTGGCCTGCCTTGTCAGTGTTGTCACAATGAACTTTCGAGACGCCCTCAATACCCTTCCCGATGTCCGCGAGTTCCACATCCATGTCCTTCTCACCGCACCTGCTAAACATAGTTCTTTATAATCATATGCCTCTCCTCATCCCCGTCTGTATGCCCAAGACATCCTCGTTCTTCTCTCCAAGCAAGCCAACCCGGACGCCCCTCGCATCCTTGTCTCAGCCATTGAGGCATGCATCTACCATGCTCCTGCCACCGACTCCGCTATCCTATATATATCAAAAGTGGACTCCACAGGCCAGGGTCTCGTGCCACCACCCACCGCGACTGGGCACTTATTCGCTGGTTTGCAAACCCTGCAACGCGTCCAGTTGCCGCGCGGCACCTCTGGGTACAGCTCTTTGCTCGTGCACAGGGTCAGTACCTCTTCCCAAATTCGGATCTTCCCAGGAAAACGTCCGCTGAGCGACGCGCGTCTCTGTGCGTGGTGGCGACGTGTGCTCGGTCAAGTAGCAGGAGAGGTGCGCGAGGCAATGGGCGCCGAGGGCCGCATGGATATGTACTACGTGCTTCCAGGACACAGTGAATTAGAGGCACAGCAAGTCGTGGGTACTACATCTTTCCCATCCAACTCGTCATCTGGCCCCACCTCTCTGCGCTGGGTCTATGGACATCCATACAGCCAAACAGACATCCCACTTCCGTGCCCTCCGCCAGAAGGGTTGCACAACCTGGGTCATTACATCCCTTCATTTTATCCCAAAAATCGGTTCATGGACGAGATTGCCTTCACCGACACCCCAGTCTCACCGCGGAAACGTACGCGTACCGATACTCCGCGGAGTGAGGAGGATGCTCTGGGGTCCAGAGAGGGAGAGAAAGGGAAGGACAAGAAGAAGGAAACAACATGTCCCGGCGGCGACCTTAGCGGAGTGAGCCCGGACGAGTTCTGGGAACGCATGTCCTTCCGGCAGGAGTGCGTTGCAGGTGCTGTGACCGGATTCTTTTCCGTGGGGATATCGGTGCCCGAGCATCGTATGCCTCCACGCCCTTCTCCCTTTGCGCCACAGCCTGGGCAGGTCCCATGGGCAATGAAAAGGCGTGTGCTTTCGAGTCTTCTCACGGGTGTCGAGTTTTCGACGCTGGAGCGAGCACGCAAGGCTACAGATATCATCGAGGGTGCAGTGCGTGGCCTGTGCGAAGGCCTTGCGCATAAACCACCAAAGTCGAAGAATCAGAGCGCGGCGCCGAGTTCCCCCCTTCGTTTAACCAGGTACAGTACATTATCTCCCCCCATATATCACCTAGATATACAGACGATATATGTGTTGCAGATCGAGCTCCATCCGTATATTTACAAGGATTTGCTGCCCACACTGGAGCCTCAAAGCCAATACGGGATCGAGACAGAATCGTACGGCGGGCTCCCAGCCATTTTCCGTTTCAAGGGTGGTCTGCTCGATCCCGTCTTGACTTCTATCGCGAAGAGACTCTCTGACACGACCGGAAAGCCATTCAGCGAAGCCCAAGTGCTGTTTCTGTGACAGCGCGAGAAGGGTGTGTGTTGACAGTAACGTGAGCGGGTTGTATGTGCTCTGTCGTGGTAGATCCGATCGATTGACAAATGCCTAGGATGACGACAATGGTATCGCGCCTAGCGGAATACCTCGACACGTTGGATGCGCCGAGACTTATGGACGACGAACTCGCACTGATTGACGAAGCTGGGGCAAGGAACACCACAGGGGATGTGTGCGTATGATTACTTGTCAGTGATGCTGGACCCAATCGCTTGATATCAACGTTCCTTCACAGGCGTCATACTACCCTTCGCAAGGGTGAGAAGATATGTTGAAGAGATTGTTGTTGAGACGATGCCTTATACTTGCAAGTAGTCGTACTGGTGATTGTGCGCCACCTCACACCAGTCGCCCCCACACCCGGCAGCCGGCGGAAGGTCCTTCGAGGAGTCTCAAGCCTGCGAAGGCGGGACCCACACCGATCATGGATAAAGTGCAAGGCCAAATAGAAGCACACTCGCAGCACCATATAGATAGTCTACTCGTCAAACTAGGTACTTGGTCTCGCAAGCAGTGCAGAGGTATTTGTAGTTTGAATGCATATAGCACTTTGCAGACTCGGATGCAGGGCTCTTTTTTAAAGAAAAGGACTGTTGGTCCGTCCTTGAGGCAGGTCATCATCCATGTACAATAATCCGGGTGTTGGCTCAATTTGAGTCTGAGTCATTCAAAGACATGCAGCACCCACCATCTCAACTAGACTAACTATGCTCATCACGCGTTAGCGCAGCTAGACCCCATCCTCTGCCTCCGCGCAAAGTCTGAAAGCATTTTTATAGCATCAGACGCAGTAGCTAGTAGCCTATTCTCTCGATAATAAACTCATGGGTCGTTTGAGAGAATATACCCTAACCCTAATATGGGGCTGACCTGACCAGTCGGGCTGACCACCTGCACGAGTTTGCGAGCTTTTGAGAATTTACTCTTGATCGAATCAAACGCCGGGCTGTTAAACGCAGCTATCGGTGAACCGTTTTCACTATCAAGCTGTGACACCCCTCGGAAGCGAAATTCGTCTACAACACTGCTGCATCATAAGGCAAGTTTCTAAAGGTCAAGCACAACCTTTTCAGTCTGTGCCTTGTGGGGCTGAGACTATTGCCAGCGAACGAAATACATCTCTCTGTCTCATATGACGCCGACTTCGCATCAGCTTTCAGTTTCGATCATACAGAATCCCAGGAATGTCCTTGGGTGACCGTAGAGCCTGAGAATGCTTTCGACGATCCTTCAGGGAGTTTGGTGCCTAATATTTCGACGCGCTGGCAGCTGGATATCATGACCTCTATACAAATAATTACTATACATTGTGATTGGACAGGAACTCTGATATAAAAAACATAGCACATGACTCTATGTAGATAAATGGTGAACATATACTGTAGTCCAATTTGATCCATGCACAAAGTTTGCTAGCTCAAGCCAAGTTTCGTTTTTGCCTGCAATCCAGACAGTGTTAGATCTATGAAAATATGGCCTGTGAATCTGGGGAATCCATAAAAGAAGCTCTCCCTTTTCCCCGCACATCCACCCATCGCTATCGATCAGGAATTTGTTCATGAAATCGATGTTCTCGATGTCTCCTACTCGGAGGTCATGCTTCTCCACGTGATTTGTTCGGTCGTGTGAGGCCGTAATGCGCTGCTCGTCCAGAGAGAATGCCACAGAGTCGATGGATTTAGTGTGTTCAGGAAGCGGTCTTGCTTCTGATGGGACATCCCATACACGAATCGTGTGGTCTCCAGAGGCCGATGCAATGCGCTGCCCGTCTGGGGAAAATGCGATTGATAACACCAAACCGGTGTGCCCAGTAAATGGGCCTGCAACGACCTTCCCGGTTATGGCATCCCACACGGAAATCATGCAATCATCTGAGGCTGATGCAAACCACTGCCCGTCCGGTGAAAATGCAACCGAGTTGACTTCATCGTTATGTCCGGTTAATGGGCCTGCAAGAATTGCTCCTGTTGTGGCATTCCACAAATAAATTGTGTGATCTCTCGAGCCTGAGGCAATACACTGCCCATCCGATGAGAATGCAACAGCATAGACCTGATCGATGTGACCAATAAACGGGCCCGCTACAACCTTCCCCGTTGTGGCATCCCACACGCGAATGGTACGATCGCCTGATCCCGACGCAATGCGTTGCCCGTCCGGCGAGAAAGCAACAGATCTGACCCAACTGGTATGTCCAGTAATCGGGCCCGCTACGAGCTCTCCTGTTGTCGCATCCCAAACACGAACCGTGTAATCTGCCGAGCCTGAGACGATGCGCCGCCCGTCTGGCGAGAATACAGCTGAGTGGACATCACTGGTGTGTCCGGTAAATAGGCCCACGACCTCTCCTGTTGTGGCATCCCATACGCGGATCGTGCCATCTCGTGAAGCCGACGCAAGGCGTTGTCCGTCCGGTGAGAATGCCACAGAAGAGACCCGTCCTGCGTGTCCAGTAAATGGACCCACTACGACCTCTCCTGTTGCGGCATCCCACACACAAACTGTTTGATCAAACGAGGCTGAGGCGATGCGCTGCCCGTCCGACGAAAATGCAACAGAAGTGACCCAATCGGTATGACCAGTAAACGGGTCTGCTACTACCTCTCCTGTTGCGAGACCCCACACACGAATCGTGCGATCGAACGAGGAAGATGTGATGCGTTGCATGTCCGGAGAGAATGCAACGGAATAGACCTGATCGGTGTGGCCAATAAACGGGCCTGCTGCAACCTTCCCCGTTGTGGCATCCCACACACGGATCGAGAAATCGTCAGAGGCTGAGGCAATGAGCTGCCCGTCTGGCGAGAATGCAACATCATTGACCTCATCGGTGTGTCCAGTAAATGGGCCTGCTATGATCTCTCCCGTTGCAGCATTCCATACGCGAATTGTGCGATCTGCGGAGGCTGAGGCTATGCGCTGTCCGTCTGGGGAGAATGCAATAGATGCAACTTGATGGGTGTGTCCAGTAAACGGGCCCACGATGACATCCCCTGTTGCAGCATCCCATACGCGAATGGTACGATCATCCGAGGCTGATGCGATGCGCTGGCCGTCCGACGAAAATGCAACAGATTTGACACAACCGGCATGCCCAGTGAATGGGCCCGCTAGAAGATCTCCTGTTGCGGCATCCCACACCCGAATCGTACAATCGTCTGATCCCGATGCAATGTGCTTCCCGTCCGGCGAGAATGAAACAGATCTGACCCAATTGGTATGTCCAGTAAATGGGCCCGCTACGAGCTCTCCTGTTGTTGCATCCCAAACGCGAATCGTGCGATCTTTCGAGCCCGAGGTGATGCGCTGCCCGTCTGGCGAGAAAGCAATTGAGTTGACTTCATTCGGGTGTCCAGTAAACGGGCCTGCTACGACCTCCCCAGTTGCGGCATGCCACACGCGAATTGTGTGATCTCGCGAGGCCGAGGCGATGTGCTGTCCATCAGGAGAGAATACAATAGAGTCGATTGGTTTGCGATGTGCCTTGATTGTCATTTCCAGTGCTGGCCAATCTGACAACTGCCCGCGCTCCAAGGACAATGTGCGAGGAAATAAACCAAGGTAATGCTTGGCGATGAGGGAAGAGGATGGTGCGAATGGCAATGCGGATATATATATATGCGGAGCGCTCCTTGCCATAGCCATTCCAAAGTACCGCACAAATGCAGACCCATCATTCACAAATGCCAAAACGTTCTCCACCTCTGCTTCGGAAGCCTTTTGCAAATTCACGCAATAGTCAATACATGTCATATTGAACTATGGGATGTACCTACCTTCGGCTGGTCAGACCACAACCATGTCTTCAAGGACGATAATGATGGCAATGCAAGGGCCACAGCACATTTAATGCTAAGCACTTCTAGCCAAAACAGGAACTTTGTCTCGAAGAAGGATCGAATTTTCGCGAAGAGGTCGCGCTCAAAAGCAACATGTTCCAGATGATCGCCCCAGAAAGTGCAGGCATACGATAGAGCGTGTGGAATGTGTTTGGTGATTCGAGAGGGAAGGTCTGATACATCGATATTGGCGATATATGACGACTCCAGTTCGCAGATGTTGAATCTCAGCTTGTCGAGCATTAAAGAAAGGCATGAATGCGCCAACTGACGGTGGGCATCCTCAAGGTCCACATAAAATGCCTCACTCTTCCTGCTGGTCAGAAAGTCGCGGAACGATGTATGGAGAGGAATGATGGGGCGCGATTGATCAAATGATGTAACGTTACTCAGCAGCGAGCCGAGGTGTCGGAGAATTTTAACAACACGATCAGAGTCCTCGACCTCGACCTCGACCTCGACGTGAACTGTGGGTGAGTGGCGTCGTAGAGTGATCAAGGAATTGATGGAGAGGGGCTCCATCGCAGCCAAGAGCTGTCCCATGACCGACCGAAAAAGGATCCGGGCTTCGTCTGATTTGAAGTATTCTTTCAGGACTTCTTCGTACAACTTGTCCAACAGACCCTCTCCACTGCGGCCTCGAGAGTGTCCCAACAGGCGCCATACGCACTCCTCGTTGCTTAGACCGAGGCTATCAGTGCTCTCTATGAACCCACATGCAACGGCTGCCCACTGAAACAGACCCTCGGCCGATTTTGCTAATCTGGCACCATAGACTTCGAACACCTCATCGGGAAGCTCGCTCCGAAGGTAGACTCCAATATCTTGCTCCGTATTGGCAGCCAGTTGAGCATCATCCATATAGAGGGTACGGACGGACTGAGCGTTAGCAAACGCAGGTTCGATCCCACTCTCCGGCCTTGAGGTGATAAGGACGCGAAAGTTTGCGGGGAGATCGATGAGACGTCGAGCAAGAAATGTGTGTAGTCCGTTCTTGCCGGTTATCCATCCACACTCATCCAATGCATCTATGACAATTAAAATTGGACTGGGAAGCGGCAAGTTCTTCAGCGGTTGGACAAGGAGGGATTCAAAGAGAGTGCGATAGTCTCTGGTGCCACAAAGAGACGGATTCTCCTTGAGGACCCTCCAGAGGGCGAGCTTGAACGCAGGATAGCGATAGGAAAGGTCCCGAGCAAGCGTCGTGAACAGCTGGTAAACCTCGTCTTTCGACTGCTCCTTCCGCAGAAATGCGAAGTAACAGCCGAGACCTTTCCTGTCGAGGCGGCGTGCGACCTCGTGTGCAATCGACGACTTTCCCGTTCCTGCCTGGCCGAGGAGGACCAGCCCACGTTGAGATTTCGGATTCTCGACCCATTTGATAATGTGATCCAAAAAGTCTTCGCGTGTGCCTGGAAGACAACGCTTCTCATCGCCGAATCGCCATCCTCCTTTGTAGGGCAATTCTCTGATTGTTGCAACCATTTCTGTGTTCCCTTTGTTAGATCGACGATCTGACTATCTTGTAGACAGTTAGAATTACGCACCAGCTTCCAACACAGTAAGTTCGGTGGTGACAGTAGCATTGGCGAGGAAATTGTCTCGCAGTCGGATTAGTGTGGTGCGATAGTCATCGACTTGCTCATCAACTTGGCCCGTGATATTCTTCAAAGTCCGCTTCCCTGAAAATCACTCGTTTATAACGAGCAACGAAAAAAGTTCAAAGAAAACGTACCGACTTGCACATCCTTCGCATACAATTCGATAAATTCAGCAGATTTAGAGACGCACTGCAACATCTCATCAAGGATTTTTGCCTGCGAAGACGCCGGTTGGATGTTCCGCAAAAGGTCCGCTTCCTTTGTGAATTCAAAAGCATCCCGTATCGCCTTGACCAGCGTTCGGACGTTGTCGTCACGTTGAAATTGTTGTATCAAAGTCTGGTGGCGATGTGAGAAAATGTGTGAGTGTTCCATATCCTCCAATGAGGCAAGAAATCGCACCTCGGGGATCTTTGAGAGCAGACTCCATGCTAGCTTGGCATGGGGGGCTAGCTAAACAGCAATCGTTAACAAGGCAAGGCAAGAAAAACAATATTGAGCATACATCTGCGATTGGACCGATGATATCCATCACGCACTTGATCACATTAACTGTACTCTTCCACGTCTTCACGGTATCCATAGCTTCCTCGGCGTGATCGAGAGTATGTGATATCTTCGTCCAGCTGTCCAGTATTGGTTCTACAGGAGCACCGCCCGCAACCGGAGGGTCACCCATTCGGGAAAGAGGCGTGGTAACTGCCGTGGATTGCACAGTTTCGTCGTGGGATCCGACAATACGACGCGTCGCACCTCGTTCAGAAGCAGGATTATCCGAATCAGCCGTCTCAGCTGGTGTGGGGTTCGGGGTGTTGACTATCACAGTCAGAGAGGAACTCGCCGCGTTTGCTGACATGCTGATCGTCAACACCGTGGCAGGTTCTCCTGAATGTCCGCCAGCACTGCTCAGAAAAATATCACGTTCTTTATGTAGGCCGCTTAGCCAGACGCATGAGTAACAATGTAAGAGACAGACAAACCGTATCTGGGTTCACAGGAAATCTCTTGCCTTCCAACAAGGGTGTCTTTCGTCATGGCCTTTTTCGCATAAAGGGATATTGTAATACGGGAGAACGATTGTACAGCACTGCAGGAGACTGAGTTGTACATAGGAATAAAGATGGGCATTTCTTACAATGTGTCGACATTCTCATTCCATTCCACGCGTTGCACTACCCTCCGTACAGGTCGTGACCGCCACGTTCTCTCCCCATAGGTCACAGTAGCATAAAATCGTCTGTTCTCGCCAATGATGGTCTTGAGACGGGGAATGTTGTTCGCTCTGAGGACTGAAAGAGGACGTAAATTAAGTACGTGTCATAAGTGGGACTTAAAATGTACGTACTGGTCACCTGAAGAGGGAGCAAACTCGGTTGAATTTCGCCGGCCTGCGAACGACTGACGGGCCGCAATGGAGAGGTTTGAGAACCTGGGCTAGTAATGATGAATAGTGGGTGAGAAAGGGTGAGAGACCTTGGCATACGAATTTGGGGTCATCTTTACGGGAGAATCTTTCGTAGATTGAGATATAGGCAAGAAGGAATGAAGGGATTGAGGCAACCACGAGGCAACCTCATTGACACATAGACCAACCTTCGCACGCCTTCCTTTTTCCCTTTCAAATGGCGCCTAATCTGTTGGTTTCTTTCTTGTATCCGGATGTGCGAAGCAAGGCATTTTTAGTCACTGGCCTGTTAACCAGGTGAGGCCATCATCAATGAACAAAGTTGGTGTCAGGACGTTGTACATACTTAATCATGCCTAATTAAACTTACCTATAGTTGTGTTCCTGTAAGGTGGCTTTCGACAATATACGGCCACTCTGCGTCGGAATCCTTGCAGCTCCCTCCCCGTCATGTGAGAGGTACCTTGAGGGGATGCGACATTTATCGCATTCAGGATGCCCGACTCCGAGCTCTAGCGCTGACTCTTGGGTGGGCAGCGAACG
>QLPA01000119.1:0-19650 GCA_003313945.1 Lactifluus pinguis
GTTAGTGTACACAACTACATACCCAATGTTGTTTAAATCTTATGTATTCGCAGGTATTACACTATTATGTACATAAAAAACCAACGGCGTTGACAACGCCGCGGCGGCGCAACACGAAGCTACCGCGGCCCCACCCCCTTAACCCCTCTGGGCCTCCCTGCCACCTGCCCCCTTGCCTCGCGTTTGGAGCGGGGTTAAGGGGGTGGGGCCGCGGTAGCTTCGTGTTGCGCCGCGTTGTTATCGCCGTCCTCGTGGTCACCCCGCCATTTTCTCATCCCCTGCACGGGTGGTGGGGCTGTCGCCGTCGGGCCCCTGTTCATCATCAACTACCTGCAATCCACCACGCAAGCGGCGGCTCGCAACGGTCACCGAACCACCGATGCTCACTGGCACATCATAAGACCGAGACCGACGTTTCACTACGCCCTCCCCTTGGAATTCAAATATTAAGGGCCCAGTTTCATGCCTGTGATTAATCCTTGCACGAGGCGTACACGGTCACGGCAGCAATCACAGGATCAAGTTCCTGCCGGGTAAGAATTTCGACAGTAGATCGCGCATACTAGTATCGGACAGTCTGGTGTTGCATTTTAAAATCGATGGATAACCCTCGTGTATAAAACCCGGATTGACGACCAGGCTCACTCACCCTTATTAGTAAGGCCCTCATATATTCTCTAGCCTTTTTGACAACACCCATTCCACTTTCCCTTTGTCTAGGCTTCATTCCGCATCTCTCTCCTGACACCAGGTAAATTCGTATCTCGTTCCTCATACTTTCCCTGACCTCGTTCTATGCTAGGCGCTCCCATCATGCCAAAGATCGTACAAGTGCTTAACAACACGAGATACAACATCAGTTATCACAATACTTACAGCGACCTCATGTTTACCGTTCCGGCAGAATATGGGCCTGACAATCCCGGCCCAGATTTCATTCGGAGCTCCGAATTTGCAGACGATGCTATCCCCCTCAATACCGCCCACCCTTCACCTCCTCATATCCTCATCACGATCGGTAACGGCCCCGACGTCAAGCTGTCGATGTTTAATCAAAAACTTCGCGTCGCAACGCCTCTAGATACTGCCACTGAGGGAGTGCAGTTTTATGATGGCTTGCAAGATGATCATCAGTATATCTTGAGGGTGGATGAAAGTCAGCCTGGAGATCCGCCCAGCTCACATGGCTATCAGTTGAAATTTGTGAGATTTGAGGAAGGGTTCAGAAGTAACGGTGGTTTTCTGAGGATAGAGTTGCTCAGCCAGATGGTGATAGTCCTTGCGGCGGTTATATCGGGCACATTGCCTTAAGTTAGACACGTAGTATGATTTCGTTGCGCACGTAGAACAGAAGGGAAGAGAAGAAGTGAGCAAGTGGTCGGTCGACCCCTGTTTTTCCTCTCTCTCCCCTACAGATTTGTAGATGAGCAATGCGACGCGACTGTTAGGCAGTTTCCTGTAAAGAAGCCTGCGCATCAGATACTGTTAACAAGGGATTTTTGAAACCGGGCATCGCCGTCTTCGTGGTATGTACGATACTTACGACCCGTCATAGACGTGGAGTCCTACTGTCCGCGGGCCGGGTCTGGCCCTCCCGGACCGGCCACTCGCCCCTCGAGGGTCAGGGCCAGAGCATGTAGCAGGGCCGGCCCTACCCATAGGCAGGCAGCAAGGGCGGGGCTGTAGGGTGGTGCTACAAGCAGCGTCAGGGCAGCAACAGAGAGGGTGTGTCAGTGGCAGCGGCAGCGTCGGGGTAGCAGCTGCAAGGACGGGGCAGTAGCGATGGCATCAGGGCCACAGCAGTGACGGTGTCTGGACAGCGGCAGCGGCGTCAGGTTAACAGAAATGACAGCGGCAGCAGCGGTGAGGGGAGATGACAGGTGGCACAGAGTGGAGGGGACCCACACATGCAATAGCACAAGTCATTGGTGTCATGATCAGGGGCTCGGTCGCAACAGTGACGCCTGAGCAACTAGTGATGCCGATGGACCATCTACAGTAGATGCGAGGACGGGGGTGCAGGGGGACAAAAGGGAAAAATAAAATAAAATAAAAATTAGTGTGAAATGTCAAAAAAAAAACATCACGGACCAATGGGCCATGCTAACAGGCCACGACAGTGGCGGCGGCGAGAGGGAGGTGCCGTGATGATAGAGGCGGGGTGACAGCGGTACCAGAGGGCAGTATTGGAGTTGCATCCGCTAGTTACGTCACGCTCACTCATTTTGGTACTTCAATGTCCATAATTCCATGTATAAATAACTGGGGTTTTCCCCCAAAATATAACAACTCTTCTTATCCTTTTACCACAATGTTCCTATTCAGTGGCGTGACCCGGAACCAAACCTTTATAGGCAGCAACAGAGGACGCGAGACGAGGCGAAGACAGAGGGTGAGCGATGACGGCGACAGAGAAGGCATAAGAGAGAGGTGATGGCAGAAATAGAAAGCAAGCACAGGTCCGGCGAATGAGAACGGCAACGAGAGCGATGTAACTGGCCCACCTCTGGGTAGCTCACGAAACATGGTTTTGGAGTCCTTTTCAGAACATCGCAGCGCAGTCTGCCAATGTCAGGTATCCCCCCGGACGTAACTTGTCCAAGGTCGTTGAGGCATTCTCATTGGCTACGTACTACGTCTTTCCTCCCGTTTTTTTTTACCTCTCTGATACAGAGTGCCTCTGAGGGACATTTTTCTCGTGACATTGATCAGATGGCCGACGCCCTCTCCCACCTCCACTCGAAGCATGCCATCCACCGAGACATCAAACTGGAGAATCTCCGCAGTCTTGAACGGGACCCCTGTGCCACATGGCAATCCACCAGCAATCTGCCTTATCTCCCTCACTCATGGCTTTACTTCAATATTTCGTCACTCTCGATTTTTCTACCATTCGATCTGCCCAATTTGGTCATAAGAGTACAGTATTAGATGGCATTGCCGCCGCATTGGGATGCTTGGAGGGTGCTTCCCTGCCTGGCATCGCCAGGTGAGCTCCCTCCAGCTTTCTTCTTTTCTCCGTGTTCATTGAGGGCGTCCGGACGGCGTCGGGATCGCGTTGGCGTCACTGTCGCGGCTTCCCCAGTGCCGAACGCCATCGGCCAATGTCGTTACGATTTTCGAAGGGGTACCCGCGGTTTCAATGCATACAGTGTGCTGCCGGAGGGCCGACTCTTGCTAATCGTCCATCGCATCCGTCCCTCGCTTAACGAACCCCAAGGCGACATCCGTGAACTCAGTCGTTTCGCGTTTGTGGCCTCTCGTGAACGCCTTGGCATCACCATTCCACCTTATCTCGACCTTCGGCACCTGACCTGGTGGCCGCACGGGGATGTGGCTCGGCTTTGCAGAGCCAACGATACGACTCGTCGGCCGGTGTACGGGAGAAGGAGAACGCTCAGACGAAGTCATATCAGGTTCGACATCAGGAAGCCACGGGCGGTTACGAGGGAACAGCCAACCAGGGTGGGGAACATGCGCCGACTCTGGCGGAACACCGTTTTCTTCGATGCCACCATTGAGATTGCTTAGGGCCAAGGGAGAGTCACCATGAACCCGATCCCGGCTACGCCCTGGAAGCCTTTTTGGCACCTGCGCCGTCGTGGTGATATACACGACCGTGGATGGGCTCTACCACTTTGCCACGACCATCGGTCGCCTCCTTCGACAACCCGAGTGGGCTGGCCACCGCTCTCCGACCGCCTCCGAATGTCCACTTCGATCATCGAATTCTGGAGCTTCCGCTGGCACCAGTTCTTCTGCCACATGTTCGTCGTATTCGGCACCCATCCCGGTGGCGCATTGCTAGGAAAACCCGACGTGTGTATAGGTGCGTTCGCCGTGTTGCATGACCTGGGCTTGACGCATTCGTACGCGAACTTGTGAAGATTCTGGGTGGCAGTGGAAATGCGGCAGATGACGATGACAGCGATGACAACCACGACCATGGTGAGGATGCTCAGCTTGCCGCCATCCTCGCTATGAGCGGAGGTGGCCAGTACCAAGGCAACGACAAACTAGAGACTCAAGTCCTTGCCGCTCGTTGCTTCGCAAGTCTCATAGAAGTCGATGGGCGGTGCGTGGCCTTTAACCTTGAATGCCAATCTCGATAGTTTTAGCTTCAGATAGATTATTTATCTACTACGCAGATGACCTCAGCACCATCTCACTCCTCGATACCAGCGCGGGCGGCAAGCACCCCACAGCGGATATTGACTAGATCATCCCAAATAAGCGCAGTCACATCTACCGCAACTTCGTGCGCCACGATTGCCGGTGGTAATCGTCCCACCATCGTCTTCCACATCTAGACCAGCATCTGTGCCGCCTCCTGTCGCACATATACCCACATCACCCCAGTCCGGTCTCGGTGGGCGCTCGCCTACTTCGGCATTACACGTCGACTAAATTGGCGGAATTGGACTCGATGTTCCATGCGCTTCTTGGACAAGCGCCTTCATGGATTGACTGTGTGGCGGCGATCTGTGCCGCCGAGGCTGCCATACAGAGTGGACAACAACAACACACCAAGCGCAACCTGTCGAGTCATATTCCCTGCCGGCTCGGCCAGGTTACAGTGAGTACGATCCGTACCGGATGCCGGTGCCTATGAGTAAATTGGCAGCGGTAGCTCTGGGGGCGGAGGGGGTGCTAGAAATAGCGGTTGTTACGGAGGCAGCGCAGGAGGAAAGTAGTAGTTGACTATTCTGTGATAGATGGTACTTGGGTATAGAAGAGCTTTAGCGGAGCGAACAGGCAGAGAACTGCCACAGCTTGTTATATCGAGCGCCTATCCATGCGCGTCACCGTTTTGTTCAAGTTGCCCGCCTGAGCAAACAGTATCTGAAGATTGTGAACACATGAAACGTTGGAATCTACAAGTGTCTACTTCTCAATAGTGTAGAAAATTGGATCGAGGGTATCTTTGTTTTTTTTGTTGTTCAATGCCGCGTCCATTCTCAGGCTTGGATCGCCTGGCAACTCTGGCACGCTTACGACATCATGATGAGGTCACAGTCACAAAGCACTTCAGTCTTCAACTTCAACTTTCCTGGTGTTCCCCCCCTTCTCGAGTCCCGACATGTCCAAACCGTCAGTTAACACGGCTCTTACACGCCTAGAGATCAAGCTTCGCCGAGGCGCACGACGCGGTGAGTCCCGAAAGCTCATTGCTCTCATTTCGTGCACCAAATTGTGAACTACCAGTAAAATACATCATCAAGAAATCACATTCGCCTATCTCTACCCTCAATGACGACGTCCTTCTCCACATATTCTATATCCACCAACTTCATATCGATCGTCAAGACGGCCTGAAACATGTACTCGATAGGCACCAATTCGGAGATCCGTCGGGGGACTGCCTCTGGCAACGTTGGTGGTACACACTGGCACACGTTTCCCGACGGTGGCGGCATCTCATCCTTGCGGCACCATATTCACTCGGTATTCACCTCGTCTGTACCAATGGGGCGCCTGTGGCAGATATGCTGGCACATTCGCCACCTCTTCCACTGATAATCTCCTACTCGATCGAGTATCACCCGACAGCACACGTAACGGGCGCACTCATAGCACTCTCTCATCGTGATCGTGTGCGTAGTATTTCCTTACGCGCGCCAGGCTGGGAGCTGGAGAAGTTATTCGTGGCCATGAATGGGCAATTCCCAAATCTGGAACGCCTGCATATCATCTCTTCGTACCCAGATGCACCGGAAGTGAGACTTCCCCGAACACTTGGAGCACCCAATCTATCCCACCTCAAGCTCGAGCGCGTTGCGCTTCCAATACAACGTCCCTTACTCACAACTACCGGCCTTGTCTCTCTCCAGCTACAATATATCCCGGGATATGGGAACTTCCCTCCAGGTGATATACTGACATCGCTTTCACTCATGCGCCGGCTGGAGGTTCTGTGGATTTTGTTCCTAAACCCCGTTCCCATCCACTACCTCGTTGGGGATACTGCAACCATTTCCCATGTGACACTTCCTAACCTTCGCAACTTCCAATTTGAGGGTTTCGGTGATTATCTGGAAGGCCTTTGTGCTCGGATGACTGCCCCTGTCCTCAGCGTCTTTTGTGTCGAAATTTTCATTCAGGAATCTTTCGTTTTTCCACGCATTACATCATTCATGCAGACATCAGAAAAACTCCAATTCCATGCTGTCAAGCTCGCCTGCCACTTGGATCAAGTTCGTCTACAGGGGGACTCACGACTAATTACCGGGAAGCACCCCCTGGACATAATGGTTCGGTGTGGCCATCTCGACCGGCAAGTATCGGCTGCAATACAGATACTCGATGAACTTTCCCCAGTACTCTATGTAACGGAGAAACTCACCCTTTATGTGGACAACGATGAATGGGCAACATCCTACGTCAGGGTCTCGCGCACCCAGTGGCGTAGACTTTTCAGGTCGTTCAGAAACGTGAAGGAGCTTGACGTGGAAACCAAACTCAGCCACGGCCACGGCCAGAGTCTGGGCCATGCTCTATGTACAGGGGACGGAGATCTGCCTCTGGGGCTGTTGCCCAAGCTAGAGAAGATCATCTGTTATAAGAATGATGATGAAAATGCGTTTACACCATTCATCCATGAACGAGAGGCCATGGGCCGTCCTGTGCGCCTGACTCTGCAGAGTCGATGAAGGTCACACCCATCGGACATTTAGAGCATGCTATGTCCATCCACTGTAATTCTTTTCCTTCTACTAGAACTCCGAGTCAGCTACATCAGTTATTGCCCCCATGACCACCACAAATGTCCCGGTTGTACGCGCGACAAGGCCACCATAAGTCAAAAAGTAACCTACCCGTATATCTACATTTTCATGACGTGGTTCTAAGTTTTCCACTCTCTCCAGTTTCTCTGACTATGATACTCCGAGTCGTTGCGTCTTCCTCTATGCCGAATTTTACCAAGAATTTTACTGCATATCTCGCATGCGCCCTCCGGCCGTGTTGACGATACTTGTAACATCTAACTTGAAGGCTTAACAACGCGAACCTTATAATGTAGTTGAATCACAACTCTTGGTTGAAGTCTCCCATGAACTTGGTTTGTTGAAAGTTTTGAAGCAACGGCGACATTAGCTCACGTGACTGAAGTTCCGGAGTTCAGGGTTAGGGGTAACCAAGCCTGAACCTTTTCCACGTCCCGTCTCATTTTCAACTACCACGACTCGGATACCCTTTAGTTGTCCGATGGCACCGAAAGCAAAGTTCGTATTCAGGTTACCAATTGTTTCACCTGGATACCGAGGCGTGGTGGGCATCCCCGCTCATCGATCCCTCTCCTATTCACTTTTGATTGTCAGGCTCTTTGGTCATCTGCGGCGTTACACTACACTCATAACGCCTCCCATACGTCTCTTCTAAACGTTCCGACTACGTTTCGCGTCATTACGTACATGCGTTGCTGGCCCTGACGCCACGGCAGGCACTCATGCATGAACTCATTGCTGAGTTTGGGACATCTTTTCGCACTCTCGGCTTTAACGACCGACGTCACACTGGCTTCTGCTGGGTCCCCCAATCACTTCAGACAATTCTTGACCCACGCCAAATCCTGAAGCGCAGCACCACCACTACCTCACACAGACTACGTGGCTGAGGGACACCTCTCCACTCGACCCAATAGGGAAGTGTCGCGTGCAACAAGCTACTTCTCGATACGCTGTCAGTATATCCAGAGTGCTCGAAAGTGAGTCAACTATAGGGCCAACAGACCTCGTTATGATGGTACTGTCTGGAATATTTGAGCGGGGCGGCTCTAGTCTCGAAGGATGATCAGGTCCAGATGAATGTAGACCAGCTGCGAAGCGACAGAGGATAGAGTCGATGAGCGGTGCGTGTCCTTTAACCTTGAATGCCAATCACGATAGTTTTAGCTCCAGATAGATTATTCATCCACCGCGCCGACGACGCGGGCGGCGGCGAGCACCCCACGCCGGACATCGACAAGGCTTCAATCACAACCGCAGTCACATCCACCGCGACATGCGATGCCACGACCGCTGGTGGTAACTGACCCCCCAAAACCATCCCCCTCTTCCACGACGACATCATCAGGGTCTTTGCCGCCTCCTGCCGCACACATTTCGACAATTCCCCAGCATTCCAGTTTCGGTGGGCCCCCACTTCGGCGTTACACCCGTCAGACAAATCGACGGAGTTGGACTCGGTGTTCAATGCGCTCACTGTGTTCGTACTCACAATCCGCCAAGGGGCCACCACTGACACCGGTCGAGGGGGCAGCGAATGTGGCCTGACAACCTCTGCTGCTGTTCTTGTTGGCTACTGTATGGCAGCCTTGTCAGCGAGGATCGCCGCGAGACTATCGATCCTCCATGGTGCTGCGCGGAATCGCGGTGGGGTCTGAGTAATATTGTTAGTGTTGGCCCTCGGGCTGGGGGGAGTCGGCGGAACTAATAATGGTGGTAGTGATGGAGGCGGTGCAGGAGAAACCCGTGACCTGAAAATAGCAGTTGACTGTTTTGTGATAGAATGGTACTAGGATTTTAGCTGAGCAAACAAGGAAGAGTACTTTCACGGCCTGTTTAGAGCGCCTATATGCGTGTTTGTTGCTCACCGGCCAGTGAGCATTAGCTCGATATTTTGTTTGTGGCGTTCAATTAGTCATGCCCGTCCAAGCCACCCATGGCCAAACAAATAACATCGCATCGTTTGCTAGTATCCTCTCCTCTCGAGTCCCAACATGTCCATATTTTCAATTACTACCACAGCAATTGCATGCATAGAGAAGAAGCTCCGCCAAGGCGCACGACTCGGTGAGTCTCCCCAAAGCTCTGTTCGCTTTTCGTGCGCCAAATTTTGAACCAGTAAATCACATCACCAAGAAACCACCTATCCGAGTCCCCGACCTGAACGACGACGTCCTTCTCCACATATTCTATATCTATCGACTCCACATGGAAGATGAGATTGAAACGTACGTAATGTGGTATCCGTGTTGGGACCACCAACGTTGGTGGTATAAACTGGCACACGTTTCCCGACGGTGGCGGCATGTCATTCTTGGGCAACCATCTCTACTCGATCTTCATTTTGTCTGCACCCCTGGGGTGCCTGTAGCAGATATTCTGGCACATTTGCCACCTCTTCCACTCACAATCTTTTACTGGCTCTACGATCACCCGGTAGTGACAGCAGAGGATGAAAAGGGCGCACTCCTAGCACTTTCTCATCGCGATCGTGTGCGTCGTATCGCCTTGCGCTTGCCAAGCTCGAAGCTGGAGAAGTTGTTCGTGGCCATGGATGGGCACTTCCCAAATCTGGAACGCCTGAATATCTTTTGTTCAGTTTCACTTGGACCGGAAGTGACTCTTCCCCGAACACTTGGAGCACCCAATCTATCCCACCTCAATCTCGAGCGCGTTGGCCTTCCAATGCAACTTTCCTTATTCACAACTACCGGCCGCCTTGTCTCTCTCAAGCTCAGTCTAGAAATGATCCAGATATCTGCGTACTTCCCTCCGAGCCACATACTTAGATCGCTTTCACTCATGTCCCAGCTAGAGACTCTGTCGATTGAGATTGAACTCAGCCACTCTCTTCTCAGCCACGTTCAGGATACTGAAATCGCTTCCCACGTGACACTTCCTAACCTTCGCAAGTTCGAATTTTGGGGTACCGTTGCTTATCTGGAAGGCCTTTGTGCTCGGATGAAAGCCCCTATCCTCAACATTTTCCATGTCCATTTTTTAAACCCGCTTACGTCCATTGTTCCACACCTTTTATCGTTCATACAGACATCAGGAAGCTTCAGGTTTCATGCTATCAAGCTCACCTGCAGCCCGCATTCTATTCATCTACAAGGGGACCCACAACCGATCGGCTCCAAGTTGGACCCCTTCAGCATACATGTCCCATTCCGCGACATGTTCTCTCAGATGCAGTCTGCAGAACGGATCCTCGAAGCACTTTTCCCCGTAGTCTCTGTAGTGGAGAAAGCCACCCTAATTGTGAACAATGATAAAGACACACGGCAGAACTACTACGTCGATCGTCAAAGGTGGCGCGGACTTCTCAGTCCGCTCAGAAATGTGAAGGTGCTTCACGTGTTCACAGATGTGTGGGGTTATGGTCTCGGCCATTCTCTAAGTACAAAGGATGGAGAACAACCTCTGGATCTGTTGCCTAATTTGGAGGAGCTCAGCTATTCTGGACTCTATAATAGAGATTCGTTTATGACATTCATCGATGAACGCAAGGCTGTGGGTCGTCCCGTGCGCGTTACCACGTCACGGTATCGTCAATTGCCCTGATGGCGAAAGGTACTAGCATCGGACGTTTTGGACATGGTATGTCTACCTATCTCTTTACCTTCTGCTAGCACGGTCCCACAGCTATTCCAGTTATCTCCCGCTTGACAACGACCGAAATTTCCCAATTAACCGGGGATCGTGAGAACAAGCATGACTCCAACAAGTCGCCTCGAACTTACATGGACGTTACCTACCTCTGTACCTTTATTTCCATGGCGCATTTGTAAGATATCCCTGCCTTCCTGTTTCGATAATTGTACTACTCGCTGCCTCTTTCTCCCCACTCTACTTCGTTACTGCATATCTCGCAGGCCCCATTGGTCTTCACAATAGATGTAGCATCTAAGGCTTGATAATATCTCACGCTGGTGTAAGTATGGGTGCAACGAAATTCCTTTGGACCTGCGGAAAACAAGTACACGCGATCCAAATCTATGGCGGATCACTGGTATGTGTGATTCAGTTTGTCCTCACCAAAACGTTTTCTCGTTCGTCAGTCGTAAGGCTTGTTTTTATCCGTTGTTTCTCATACCAAACTGCCCTGGACAGACAGGGTCTATGTCATATTTTTTTCTCGTTCGCGCTACATTCTGTATACGAGGATAACAGAAGTAAGAGCGGACCTGTTGTCGTAGATGCGCCATTTATGCAGTAGTGCAGAACACATGTCATAGCACTATTTTGACGTCGGTCCAACTGGCAGAGTGACGGACAGGTACTAGTGGTGCGTGTTCTTCGGGACTATGAGAATTCTCACTGGCACGCATCCAGCCCTGAGTCTCTCTGAGCCTTGAGGGCTGCCACGCTTTTGGTCTCAGCATTCTCCACTCACCCTTTATAAGTCCCTGTATCACCTTCACACAGTTCGACGGCTTCTTGAACTCCCATCGGCGCACCAGAGGGTAAGGCAGCCCAGAAGCAACCTATATGCGCCAATATATGCTCTGATTCTGATAGATAACAGTGTCAATGTCATCTTGTGGGGAAGCTACGAGCCCGCACATCGTCCCGCGCACCGTCCCACACGCTTTGCAGCATTCGTACTCGTAGCCAATACTTCGGACGACCCGGACGACTCATCAAACGAGCGCTTCGGAGGGTGATGCTCGCACTCCCGCGTGAATAGCTCAGGCAGTAGTGATGGTGGTGGAGGAGGTGACATGGACCTCGAGCTCGGGAGAGGGATATCCACGGGTGTTGGAGACGCCACCCACGGAGACGGCGGCTGCAGCCTGAGGTGTTGTGGCAGTTGTGGTGGCGGTGGTGGATAGCGTGGCGTGCAACATCTATATGGAGAAGCACTGACTGAAGGATAGGGTGGAGCGGTACGAGAAACCCAAAGAGATCCGACTCTGCTGGGCGCGCGAAAAAAGTTCTTGGAGGGATTACGATAACTGACTTGACGTTTCAAGAAGCTGCGGTCTGAAAAGTGCTGTTTTTTTAAAAACTCTCTATACCAGAGCATCAGATGCACCATACCACTGTCAACACGTCTAGCCTGCTATTGAGGTTGTTCTCGAGATGCAATTGTTCCGGGGGCAACGTAACACATGCATCACGGCAGTCTGTTGCACTTGCATAGGCTCTCCGATCGCCTTTCGGAGAAAAGGCTGGCATCGGTTGACTGATACAGATATACAGACCCCGCACCCGGTGAGACAATGGGGGATCACGGAAAAAAGGCATGCGACATCCCGGAAGAGGCCCAATCTGTGCACTACCAAGTGAGACCGTGACAAAGAAAAGAGGTAAGGTCTGAGGTCACCGTTACCTGCCGAGAGAGGAGGACCAGAGACAAGGAGAAAGGCTGTGCTACCGAGTGAGACACAGGTGAGACTGTCGAGCGCTTATTGATGCGTGTTTGTTGCTTTCAATCTCGATATCTTGTTTGTGATGTACAACTTGAATTCCGCGTCCATGCCACTCAGTCGCCAAACAAATGACGTGGGGCCAATGCACGTCAGTCTTCGACTTCGTCTTTGCTAGTGTCCTCCCCTCTCGAGTTCTATCATGTCCAAATTTTCAATTACCACTGCACTTGCACGCATAGAAAAGAAACTCCGCCAAGGCGCACTACGTGGTGAGTCTTCCCAAAGCTCTATGTTCGCGTTTCGAGCACCAAATTTTGAACCAGTAAAACACATCACCAAGAAACCACTTATCCCTGTCCTCAACGACGACGTCCTTCTCCACATATTCTATATCCTTCGGCTCCATATTGAAGATGAAGATGAAGTGTACGTATTCTGGTATCCGTATTGGGACCGCCAACGTTGGTGGTACAAATTGGCACATGTTTCCCGACAGTGGCGGCGTGTCATTCTTGCGGCACCAACTCTACTCGACCTTCACCTTGTCTGCACCACTGGGGTGCCTGTAACAGATATGCTGGCACATTCGCCACCTCTTCCACTCACAATCATCTACTGGCTCGGCGATCACCCGATAGTGAAACCAGAAGACGAAAAGGGCGCACTCCTAGCACTCTCTCATCGTGATCGTGTGCGCCGTATCGCCTTACGCATGCCAAGCTCGGAGCTGGAGAAGTTACTTGTGGCCATGGATGGGCAATTCCCAAATCTGGAGCGCCTGAATCTCGTTTCTTGGAACCCACCAGGAGTGACCCTTCTCCGGACATTTAGAGCGCCAAATCTATCCCACCTCAATCTCGAGCGCGTTGGGTTTCCAATGCAACTTCCCTTACTCACAACTACCGGCCGCGTTGTCTCTCTCAAGCTAAAATGGATCCAGATATCCGCGTACTTCCATCCGAGCTATCTACTCAGAGCGCTTTCACTCATGCCCCAGCTCGAGACTCTGTCGATTGAATTCACTGACAGTGACTCTCTTCCCAGCCACGTTCAGGATACTGAAATCGCCTCCCACGTGACACTTCCTAACCTTCGCAAGTTCGAGTTTCAGGGTTCCAGAGCTTATCTGGAAAGGCTTTGTGCTCGGATGACAGCCCCTGTCCTCAGCATCTTTTGTGTCCATTTTTTCAAGCTACTTACGTTCACTCTTCCGCACCTTTTATCGTTCATGCAGAAATCAATTACGTTCAGGTTTCATGCCATCAAGCTTACCTGCAGCCGGAATTCCATTTATCTACAGGGGGACCCACAATCGGGTGTCTTCAACTTGGACCCCTTCAGCGTCCATATTCCGTGCCACCACCTCGATTGGCAAATATCTTCTGCAATACAGATACTCGATGCGCTTTCCCCATTACTCTCTGTAGCGGAGCGTGCCACCCTAATTGTGGACAGCGATAGACTGTCGCGGCCGAACGACAACGTCGATCGTACACAGTGGCGCGGACTTCTCAGTCCGCTCAGAAATTTGAAGGTGCTTCACGTGTTAACCAATGTGTGGGGTTATGGTCTTGGCCATTCTCTAAGTACAGAGGATGGAGAACAACCTCTGGATCTGTTGCCTAATCTGGAGGAGCTCAGCTATTCTGGAAGCTATGATAGAAATGCGTTTATACCATTCATCAATGAACGCAAGGCTGTGGGTCGTCCCGTGCACGTGAGCACGTCACGGTATCGCCAATTGCCCTGATGACGAAAGGTACTAGCATCGGACGTTTTGGACATGGTATGTCTACCTATCTCTTTACCTTCTGCTAGCATGGGCCCACAACTATTCCAGTTATCGCCCGCACGACGGGTTGCCTTGAACTCACTGGCACATGAACGTTACCTATCTCTGTACCTTCATTTCCCTGATGCATTTCTAAGATATTCCTGCCCTCCGAGTCGGAGCCCTCCTGTTTTGATAATTGTACTACTCGCTACCTCTTTCTCCCACTCTACTTGTTTACTGCATATCTCGCATGGGTTCTCAGGCCCCATTGGTTTTCACAATAGATGTAGCATCTAAACGCGATCCAAATCTATCGTCACTGGCATGTGCGTAGGCTCAGTCTGCATCACGTGACTAAGTTTTTTTTTTCCGCCCTCACCAAAACGTTTTCTCGTTCGTCGGTCGTAAGACATGTTCTTATCCGTTGTTACCAAATTGTCCTGGACAGAAACAGTTTTTTTTTGTTTGCGCTACATTCAATGTATACGATCGAAAGGACGCCCAAAAGCGCACGGGTGAGTTCGAGAGACAAGACTGAGAGAGACTAGTATTCACCATCATGTTACGATGGTTTGTGTGCCTTCAATTGTATCCAGGACCTCTAGCGTATAGTACGGGTGCTAATGTAAAGCTCGAACTATTCGGACCTGAGGCTTGTGGGGCTCTACACCGAGCACAAGACATGAAGTAGGAGCGGATCGTGTTTATCATAGCGTAGTGAGGGCCTTTTTGATATATGACGGGCATGAGAATAGCCAGGTCATGCAGTAACTTAGTCACCTAGGTGGGGTTGTGTTGCCGTAGATGCGCCATATATAAGATAATATATGCAGTGGCGCAGAACACATGCTATAGTATTTTGATCTTGGTCCAACTGACAGAGTGGCGGACGGGTGGTGGTGCATGTCCTTCGAGACTATGAGAATGCTCACTGGCACGCATCCGGCACCTGAGTCTCTTATCTTATTCACATTCCGCCAAACATTGAGAGTAGGCTTTGAGGGAATTGATTATCATATCATTCTCTCAGAGATACCGTGACGTTTCGAGCTGGGTTGGGTGATCTTGCCGACGGCAGCAATGGCTTGAAGGACTGGCTATCACTGGCTATCAGGAAGGGCCATATTCCGTATTGTAGTAGTAACTAGTAAGTTGAGCATCTGGTGCCACTGGTGTCACTAGGCGGGAAAAAAAGGCAAACGAAGGCCTGAACTTGAAGCAAGAGGAGTGATCGGACTAACTGGGAACTGGACAGAAAGAGATGTATGCGCTCCTTCCGGCATCCCGCTGCAGAGACTCTTGACTTCCGCAGACTGAGGGGAATCTGGTGATAGGCTCTCGTTAAGTGGCTCTTGTTGAGCGTCGGATGTGAGCAGGTCAGAACGCAACAAAGTCTCATCCCTCAAAGCAAGGTTTGGGGCCGACAACATCGGCACTTTTAGTTCGTTAACCGGGGGTGAAATACAAGATCAAACCATATCCTGACCCATTGCCAATTATGAGTTATCCTATCGGTTTTTTTTTTCTTCGGGAATGTAGTCGTGGCGAAATCGAATTTCCGTGATCCGTTTTGTTTGTTTGAACCTGGGCACGGTTTATGCGATTGATCGCACATTGTTACAGTCGCTTAGTCGCTTTTACAAGTCGCACATAGGTCGGATCTGAAGGTTCCGAGTCTAGAACCGTGCCCGATTGAAATTATATCGGAAACTCCTAAAAAGAGTGGTTCGGAAGACCAGAACAAGCAAGAAATCAAGTCAACTTTTGGTGGTTCCTGCAACACTGGAATATAGGGTTTGGGACCGTCGCATATCGCCCGAATTACCCTTCAAGCAAGGTAACGAGCCACTCAGGCTCGGCTGACCCAAAATGGGTGGGTGGGCTGGTGCGAGTCGAGCCGGAGAGAGCCGAACTGAGCCGTAGCAACACTGTGCATGTGCCGGTGTCGAAAACTAAAAGCTCTTTCATACTGTTCAACCTATATAGAAATGCCCAAAGAATGTGTATATTTTTATTCTACGCATTATTGTGTATCTAAGTGTCCAGGGAACCCATTCATCTCATGTATTGTTTGTAATCTTAAACATGCGCCAATCGCGCTGATCCGCGGTGACCGGTCCTGGCGGTCCGCTAGATCCGCGGGATCTAGGTCGGGTCGCAGCGGCGCCTGCGTAATATCAAGAGCAATATTGACTCTCAGGCTGGAAGTGGACGGGTCTAGCAATATAGTAGTGATGGAGGCGGCGCGAGAGAAACTTGAAAGTAGCGGTTGGCTGTTCTGTGATATAGAACTGTACTAGAAGCAACTGAAACAGGAAATTGTACTGCCGAGCGCCTAGTATTGGTGCTTGTTTGTTGCTCCACCTAAGCATATCCCGATAATTTGTTTATGATGTTCGATTCCGCCTCCATTCCACACCACCAGTGGCCAAATAAATGACGTGGGGAAAAAGCACTTTAGTCTTCCACTTCAACTTTGCTAGTGCCCTCCCCTATCGTCCCAACATGTCCAAATGTTCCATTACTACCTTGATTACCACTGCACTTGCACGCCTAGAGAAGAAGCTCCGCAGAGTCCCACGACGTGGCGAGTCTCCACAAAGCTCTGTGATCTCGTTTCGTGCACCAAGTTTTGAACTAGAAAAACAAATCATCAAGAAACCACATTCGCCTAGTATCATCACCCAGTCTCAGGCTGTCCTCAACGATGACGTCCTTCTCCACATATTATTTATCCATCGACTCCATATTGAAGACGAATTTGACGGGAATGAGATCTGGTATCCGTGTTGGGACAGCCAACGTTGGTGGTACAAACTGGCACATGTTTCCCGACAGTGGCGGCGTGTCATTTTGTCGGCGCCACGACTACTCGACCTTCACCTTGTCTGTGCCAGTGGGATGCCTGTAGCGGATATGCTGGCATATTGGCCACCTCTTCCACTGATAATCATCTACTGGCTCGACAATCACCCGACAGTGAACGCAGAAGATGAAAAGGGCGCACTCCTAGCACTCTCTCACCGTGACCGTGTGCGCCGTATCGCCTTACGCATGCCAAGCACGGAGCTGGAGAAGTTACTTGTGGCAATGGATGGGCAATTCCCAAATCTGGAACGCCTGAATGTCGTCTCTTCGAACCCACCAGGAGTGACCCTTCCCCGGACATTTGGAGCAGCCAATCTATCCCACCTCAAACTCGTGCGCGTTGCGCTTCCAATGCAACTTCCCTTACTCACAACTACCGGCCTTGTCTCTCTCCAACTACAAGAGATCCAGATATCTGCGTACTTCCATCCGAGCTACTTACTCAGGGCTCTTTCACTCATTCCCCAGCTCGAGATTCTGTGGATTGCATTCAACGACATCCCTCTCCCCAGCCAGCTTCGGGATAATGAAACCGCCTCCCACGTGACACTTCCTAACCTACGCAAGTTCGAATTTCAGGGTTCCAGAGCCTATCTGGAAGGACTTTGTGCTCTGATGACAGCCCCTATCCTCAGCATCTTCCATGTCCAATTTTTCAATCTGCTCACGTTCTCCGCCCCACACCTTTTATCGTTCATGCAGACATCAGTTACGTTCAGGTTTCATTCCATCAAGCTCACCTGTAGCCGGAATTCCATTTATCTACAGGGGGACCCACAACCAGGTGGCTCGGGCTCCTTCAGCATCCATCTCCCTTGCCACCACCTCGTCTGGCACATATCGTCTGCGATTCAAATACTCGACGTACTCTTCCCAGTCCTCACTGTAGCGGAGCAAGCCACCCTAATTGTGAGCAGCGATAGTAGACATTCAGGGCCGAACAACTACGTCGACCGTTCACAGTGGCGAAGACTTCTCAGGCCGCTCGGAAATGTGAAGGTCCTTCGGGTGGTAACCGATGTTGGGGGTTATGGTCTCAACTATTATCTAAGCACAGTGGACGGAGAACAGCCTCTGGCTCTGTTGCCTAATCTGGAGGAGGTCCAAGTCAGCCATTCTGGAAGCTATGACGAAAAGGCGTTCATGTCATTCATCAATGAACGCGAGGCCGTGGGCCGTCCCGTGCGCGTCGCCGAGTATCATCGGTAAATATTCTGATGACGAAAAGTAGCATCATCAGATCTGCAGGACATTTCGGACATGGTATGTCTATCTATCTTTTTTACCTTCTGTTAGCGTGGGCCCACAGTTATTTCAGTTATCGCCTGCATGGCAACGACGAAAACCCCAATTAACAGGGGATCGTGAGAACAAGCATGACTCCCACAATTCACCTTGAACTCTACATGGACGTGACCTATCTCTGTACTTCCATTTCCGTGACGCATTTCTTAGACTCTCTCGTGCTCTCCTGCTTTGCTAGTCGTTACACTCGCTACCTCTTCCTCCCCACTCTACTTCTTTACTGCATATTTCGCGTAGATTCTCAGGCCCCATTGGTTTTCACCACGATAGGTTTTAGTCATAGTAAGACATGATAATATCTCATGCTGATGCTGGTGTCGGTGCAACGAAAACGCTTTGGACCTGCGGAAAACAAGTAAACGCTATCCAAATCTATCGTTGGTTAATCGGGTGGGTGGATTACTGGGTGAAAAACACAAAGTGGTGTCGTAGTTGACGGTTGTGGGTGATCTCCCCCAACGGGGAGCGTTCGTTATCCACGTCGGGTAACCGGGCCCGGGTTGCCCTCGGGCCTCGGGCTCCTCGGAGACCTCCCTTCGCTCTCAATCGGCTCCGTCCTCGGCTCCCCAGAATCTCTTTTCCCAAGGCGCCATCACAAAATAGTAGAAAATTAAAGTTCCGAGTGGAAAGATAAACGAAAACGACGGGCCGAGATAAATCACAAAAAAGGGAACGCGCGCTCGAATGAGGAAGACGAAAAATGGGCAAAAAAAAGATTTGCCCTTACTCTTGCCCTTGTAATTTTTATTCGAAATATTCAAGTTGCTCATCCATAAAGTAACTAATTATTGTATGATTTGAGATCGAATATCAAGTTGAAACGCGACAAAAAAACGAGATGAGACAACGAGTGGCCCAGGGCACGCTCGATCTGCGGGTGAGGCTGCGGCCTCGTAAAACGCGAGGGGGCCCCTCGAAATTTAGTAAAAGCTATTAAAAAAGGGGTAGTAAATGAGACTCATTAAGTGGTACAGTATCGTAAAACGGCCTGGGCATCCACCCCCAAACGGGGAGCGTCCGTGATCCAGTCCCGGGCCGGGTTTTCCCTTAGGTCGCCGATGACGGTTGCAATTCCTTCCTCGGTGCTCCTCTGACCTCGCGCGGTCAATCCTCCCCGCCCTCTACATCCAGCATCTCCTCTAGAAGCGCCAATACGTTCCAACACATAGATTTCAGCGCTACTTGAGATATGCAATAAAATAGAGTGGGGTGGAAGAGGTAACGAGCATTATCATTAGCGAAACAGGACAGCGCGAGGGAATCTTAAAAAGACGTCACGGAAATGAAGGGCGCAGAGGTAGGTTACGTCCAAGGTGACTTGTGGATATGTCATGCTTGTTGTCACGATACCCTGTTAATGGGATTTTTGTCGCTGTCATGCGAGCAATAACTGGAATAGCTGTCAGTGCTCGAAGGTAGGTAATGAGATAGATGGATATACCATGTTCAAAATTTGATGCTATATTTCGTGATCAGAATCATCGACGATACGCACAGGACGGCCCACGGCCTCGCGTTCATTGATGAATGGGGTAAACGCATTTTCATCATCATTTTTATGACAGATGACTTCCTCCAGATTCGGCAATAGCTCCAAAGGCTG
>QLPA01000121.1:0-46866 GCA_003313945.1 Lactifluus pinguis
ATAGCAGGTGGGTATGTAGGGCTGCTAGTCTGACTACGAGTTCCTGGGCATTTATAGTCAAGACGGTACTAGATGTTAATTGTAATACTGAAGCTCTGTGTTGCGCTCGTACGAGTTCATTATTGGAGTGGTTTGCACCCGTTGGCTGCGTGTGCAACACGAGGCATTATAATAGGTCTTACCCGGAATAAATGCATGTAGACAGAAATGAAGATGCACATTCTTGTTCGGGAGAATCGTTTTATATGGCGTAACATAACTATTAGGGTTCCGAGACGCACCATCACAAGTTATTACCACCAAGTTAGCATTGTAGGAATTTGCCCAAATGCATTTCTACTATTTTACTTTGACATAAGCAAAGGTAAAAAAAAATAATTATGCCCTTTCTCTGTCAGATGTGAAGTTGTTGCTTTGAGTGCCAGCATTCGTAACTTTTGAGCCTGTATGCACTTTTTTTTTTTTCCTAATTGGTCCTACCTGAGAAAAGGAAACGGGAAAAAGAATGAAAGCCTGAGATAAGTCATCCCAAACAATTAGATTGCAAAGTGTGTTGAGACGGGAGGCCAGAGGTGTAAAATAAGGGGGGTGTCGGAGGAGAGGGCCTGTCCAGGTGTTTGCGGATGTACACCAGCCACTTTTGATGGGATGGCAAGTTCCTTTTACACTTATCATATTTATCTGACTTTTTCAACTTGCATGAGCTGAACAAGCTCATTCAAGTGTAAAAAGGGTTGTGCAGGGTTACTGATGCTTTACAAGCCCCAGTGGTTCTGGCCGTCTTGGAGAAGACTTACATCATCAATTTAAACAACACCATTATCGATATGTGTATTTGGCGCTCATGTCAGACGGCATATCTTCATACTTACCAATCCCCACATAACGGTTCATTGTGTAAAGGATTGCTATGTTCCCTTCCGTCGAGACGGTCATTGGCGGTGAGTTTAGAGTCATCAGGAGTTGCTGTAACACACCTAATATGTTTTCGGATAGCTGGAATGATCCTGATGTCAAAATGGCAGGTAAGACAACGTTCACATCCACAAATTCAAAGGCGTGCACGAATCATGCTGATCCTTGTCAACGTCATTTTTCAGAAGGCTCTCATGACCTCAAAGGATGTTAGAGCGCAGCCGATCGAAGCGCTGAAGAGGCTAGGACATGAGAAGCTGGCATTTGATG
Source organism: Lactifluus pinguis (assembly GCA_003313945.1). Classification (NCBI taxonomy): domain Eukaryota; kingdom Fungi; phylum Basidiomycota; class Agaricomycetes; order Russulales; family Russulaceae; genus Lactifluus; species Lactifluus pinguis. The sequence continues at coordinate 1,186 of QLPA01000121.1, forward strand.
AATATGAAAGTGTGTTCACGTATTCTTGCCTGCACTTGTTGCAAACTTCCCATATTCCCCCAGAACGAATCGCATCCGAGGTAGTCCACCCAGACGATATCGGTGTTAAATTTACAGGTATGTCTTGTATGCTTGTATGAGCACGTTCCTCACCTCGGGCCCGTACGGTAGATATTGGTGGCCTGGAAGATATCATATCTTCATTAAAAGAAACCGTCATCATCCCACTGCTATGTCCCACCCTCTTTCGTTCGTCATCTTCTTTGTTAGCGGCACCCAGTGGTGTGCTTCTTTATGGGCCGCCAGGGTGTGGTAAAACGATGCTTGCCAAAGCCATTGCGAAGGAATCGGGTGCCACCTTCATCAATATGACAGCATCCGTCTTGACAAGTAAATGGTTTGGCGAATCGAATAAACTAGTTGCCGGTTTGTTCAACGTAGCGCGGAAGACCCAGCCCAGCATTATCTTCATAGATGAGATTGACTCATTCCTACGAGAGCGTAGTCAGAATGATCACGAAGCAACTGCAATGATGAAAGCAGAATTCATGACGTATGTTTCCTTTTCTACAATGGTACAAGTGTCTCAATTTCATCCAAGTTTATGGGATGGCCTTCTCTCGGGCTCGGATCGTATAGTAGTACTAGGCGCCACGAACAGGATTCAAGATATTGATTCAGCATTCCTTAGGCGAATGCCAAAACAATTTCCTCTTCCCTTGCCCGATACTGCGCAGCGCGAGAAGATACTTTCACTGGTAAGTTGACTCCCATGTGCCGTCATATCACAGGACCTGGTGCTTTTTTCAGCAACACTCCAATGCATCTTCCCATTGCATGCTTCCATAACTTGTCTACTTGTATGACTGACTAGCAATCATTCCAGATCCTCAAAGACGTCCCTCTTGCTCCTAAATTTCCTATGCGCACTTTGGCCGAGTTTTCTGATCAGAAATCTGGATCAGACTTGAAGGAATTGTGTCGAAATGCGAGCATGATACCTGCTCGTGAGATTATACGCAAAGCCCGTGGGGACGTCACACATCTTGCGCGGCGTGGTCGAGAAGAAGTATGTCTGCGTTTTTTTTCTGAGCTGATTCATCTAATTGCGTGTCCTGCCTAGGGCTTTGATCTGCGTCCGCTTACGATCGAGGACTTCTTTGATTCAGACCCCTCGATGCCTATTAGTGATGATGTGAGGAATGCTAACTTCTGTGATGCAAACGCCTTATCTACAGCCTCTCGAGTCCCCCCTTTTACCCCTTCTCCCTCGATTGATGTCCAGACCAGTCCAATGCCTCAGACTACCATTTTCGACAAGGTACTTTCACTACCCGGTATTGCCGTGTCCCTTCTGTTTGTTGCTTTTGCTTATGTTGTTTCAAAACTGTTCAATTCGTAGCCTTACTTCTGTGCCCGTCCTTAACGCGTTTGTATTTGATGGCTATGTCTTTAAAATGTGCTCAAAAACATGTACGTAGATGTGCTGCGAACCATCACCCAGTTTTTCCTTCTTGTTCTAGCTCGTTTCAACCTCTTATAGTAAGCTCTCAAAACTCGCTGATACGTCTTCACTATCGGGGCCCGTTGTTTCGCGTCGGCCATAAGGTTTCTCGTCAACTCTCAGGCTTCCTTTCCCCCCCTTTCCCAAAAATTCACTCATGGGATGTCCAGGTCCGCCCATACAACATATATATGGACTCAGTCCGTCTTTCAATCTCTTTTTCTGAGTTCTCTCAAATGGCCCATTGATGAATGTGCAAACCTAACCCCACTTCTTCAATTCGGAAAAACTCTCTGTAGCGATGCGATAACTCCACAACGTAACACACTGGCATGTCAGCAAGTCTATATGATAACACCAACATGGGACGTACATGTCTGGCCAGTTCTGTCACCACTGCCAGTGAGATATTCAAAGGGGGCTCAGATCGACAGAGCTGACTGATTTCACAGTCGGCAAGTCGGCTACAGGAAGGACAAGGGACAACTACCTGGACGATGGTAGAGCGAAATCCCAAATTTGCACCCCTCGGTCCTTCGGACTAGACACGACCCACCAACTGTCGTGGGACACTGCGATACAAAGGTTGTAGTCCTTGATCATACATATGCTTTACATCATGGATACAACATGAGAAATTGACGAGGCCGTACTCTGAGTCCAAGAAAAGTCATCGTACACGCGATTGAGACCTCATCGCCCAGTTGACAGCAAATATGAAATGCCCTGCACGAGGGCCCTGCTTTGGTGTGTTTGCCAGTAATTCCTCAACATCTCAAATACTTGAGCGTCTTGTCCAGACCCCAGCTCACGATACCAATCCCATTGGGAGTGAATGCGGCGCTGTAAACGCGATCCTTGTGCCCTCTCAGGCGCTCAGTCAGCTGACCAGGTGTTTCATTCCAAACCCGTATGGCATTGTTTAGCGAACCCGCCGCGAGGAAAGTCTCATCGGGTGAAATTGCGACACCCAGGCTGCTCACGCTCGAGTCGACCGTTCCGGCGTCATGGCCTGTAAGTAGTTTGTCGCCTCCATCCTGCATATCCCAAATACGTGTCGCACGATTAACAGAACCGGATATATCAGCAAGTGCCCATCGGAAGCAGAGTCAAGAGCGTAAATCTGCCAAGCATGCCTGTTGCGGATGTGCTGTTTGGCAATGTCTCAGATCTGAGTTTCAGTGGAATGGATTAATTAGAGAACCTGTCGAGATAAAGACACTCGATTGCCACTACTTGCGGAGATACTTTCCATCTACGGAGAACTTGACAAAGCTGACAAGGCTGTCTCCACGCGTCAGCAATATAAGAAGCATGACAGGAGCCCATAAATTGTACCTTTCATGATGAAGCGTATGTACAGAGCTGATGTCGCGTTTAATGATGGGATTGAAATATAAAACTAGTGAGTTCTGCATTTCTAAACGTCGAGTTCGTCCAAAAGTTGCTTTTCTCGCCTGTATCGTTGAGATCTGCCAGTAAGGACATTGTTGCCAATTACCAAGTCACGGCCTGAGAATGACTGGGGACCGCAGTCCTTGTCTTTTTAATCGCCATCCTAGATCGTGATGAAATCAGGAATCGAGACAATAATTGCAACTGTGGAGACTCGAAAATCTGGTCAATGAGCGAGTCCTATTGAATCTGATGGTTTGAGTCAGCCTTTCACCATCGTGATTCACTGGCCCCGACCAATTCCTACTGCCATTTATTACCACCACTCACATGTTGGTTAGACATTTTGAAAGTTTGAGGAACAGAACAATGAAATTTAACTTGGGTTCACTATGTTGTATGTCATCAAACGTAATTTTGGCTTCGGTCGTCCAGAGTCCGACTCACGCGTTCTCACGGGTGCTCTCTACAGTAGAGGGGAAACGCGACCTCACATTGATCCCATGTGGGGTTCAATACCGCTCTCAGTCGACAGAGGTGCGCCCCGAAGAGGCGACAGAGAGGTTCTCTGCATTCCAGTTTGAAGCTCGAAACTATCACCAATAAAAAAGAGAGCGCAGCCGGGTGAGATTTCACGTGTGCTACCGGTTTGACCATGGTGGCCATGTAGAACAAAGGGTGAAATTCTCTACTGATCGTCCGCGAGTCTGTAGAATGAACTTGTAGGTGCCTTGTCGTAACAAAAACTACTAGTAGGGAAGAAGAACGAGCTAGAATATAAAGTGACATTGTGCAATAATTTTGGGGTGACAGAGTCATTGCAACAAGATGACGACACGTTGTATGTCTAGACAAACATGATCGATAGCTTATATACATTCGCGGCTCTTGTTACCCTACCCCTCTGGATCTTGCATCCTATCACCTATCACAAACAAGTATGGCTGAGAATTTAACAGGCAGAGGAAGCAAGAAAGGCCGATAAATTGTGTTACGGCTGTACACGGAAAAGTGGAGTAAAAAAATTGTTGTGCACAAACAAGGCAGTTACCAAAACAAAACATATCATACGGTATTATAGCTCCCTGATACAATTCATTAGTAACTCCCCCGTGAGTGTTCAAAGTGACACGCACATATCCGGGCAGCCCAATCACCACTACCCGTAGCAAGTTGGCTTGCAGAGGGGCTCAGGTCAATAGAAATGACTAATTTCTAGTTGGTGAGCCAGCTATAGAGAGATTATAGAGAACAAACCTGAATTCTTGTGACCCTGGAGCATAAATTGGACGATCGCCGAGCGAGAATCCCAGAACTGCACTCCACGGTCCTTCGAACCAGACACAACCCACTGGCCATCATGCGACACAGCGACACTAAGGACATAATCCTGATAACATTTTACGTCACTGACAGAACACTAGAAATCACCGTAGTCGTACCTTGTGTCCAAGGAAGTTCATTGTACATGCAGCCGAGGCTTTGTCGCTTTCTTTCTTGACTACTGAGCTACTGCTCGGTCGGTCCACAGGAAGAAGCCCTGTCCGAGGGTCGCGCTTCGGTGCATTTGCCAGTAATTTCCCAACGTCCCAATACTTGAGCGTCTTGTCCAAGCTTCCACTCACGATACCATCCCCATCGGGAGTGAATGCCACGCTATAAACACTATCCTTGTGTCCCCTCAGACGCTCAATCAGTTGACCAGTTGCCACGTCCCATATGCGAACGGTGTTGTCCAGCGAGCCCGCAGCAACGAGGCGACCATCGGGTGAGATCGCGACACTGGTCACACCCGAATCCGCAGTCTCAGTGTCACGGTCTGCGAGAAGTTTGTTACTTCCATCCTGCATATCCCAGATACGCGTCGTGCGATCTCCGGAACCGGATATGATCAAGCGACCATCGCGGGAAAAGTCGAGCGAGTAGATCTCCTGTGTATGCCCGTCAAACACGTTGCGGATACGTCGTTTGGCGATGTCCCAGATCTACGTTTGAGAGAATGAAATACAATAGGTCAGCTAGAATGGAGGAGAGAACGTGATGAGATAACTCACTCGGATCTGCCGATCCTCGGCACCAGTGGCAAGGTATTTTCCGTCTGGACTGAAGCAGACGCTCCTGATATATAAATCACCATACTTGTTTGCCTTGTCGTCCACAAGCACGCTGTTCCGCAAAAAGCTGTGAGTCAGCGGGTACCATTGAGACAGAGTGCACACACCATGTCTTTGCTCCCGTCTTTGCGTCAAAAATTTGGGCGGCGCGGTTGCAACCGGTGGCAAGATATTTTCCGTCTGCAGAGAACTTTACGCAGCACACGACGCTGTTACCATGCAAGCCAACGTCAGCGTCAATGGGGAGTACGAAAGAAAGCTGTTCATCATACCTTTCATGATGAAGCGTGTGTACAAGGTTGACATCCAATACCCGTTTGATCTTGGGATTGAAGATGGCAAACCAGTCACTACCTTCTCTTTTTAGCTCCGGAGGAACGCTTAACGGATCGAGATCATCCAAAAAACTGCTATTCTCGCTTATCGGGGCGAGCAGTCCCGTATTATCTGTCGCAGAACCAGAGGGAGGGCCTGGTTCATTGGCTACCACAGACGTCGGAGCGGTTCCAGGACCAGAGACACTGCCGGCGCCAGTGAAGGGTGTTGTAGTGGAAGGAGGTGGAGGCAAGCCGGGACCACCGGTGAGAATGCTGTTTGGAGGATGAGATGGGCCTCCAGGGGGTCCTATGGAAGGACTGAAATGCTCTAAGAGTTACGATTACTACTGGAATATCACTAAATTATTACGACAATCACCCACCAGGCCGATCGCTCTTGATCTTGTCCGTTTTAATCCTCTTAGACTCGCGTTGATCTCGTTCCCTTTCACGTTCGCGTTCTCGCTCTCGCTCCTTGGCCTCACGTTCTCGCTCTCTATCGCGCTCCCTTTCTCTTTCGAGAATGCCTCTATCACGGTCCCGTTCACGTTCACGATCCCTGTCGCGGTCGCGGTCACGGTCGCGATCGAAAGCAGGATCGCGCGGAGGCCTTCCCATGAAAGGATCCGAATATGGGAGGGCAGGTCCAGCGGTGGGTGTAGGGAGGCCGGAGGCGCCGGGCCCGACGTTCACACCAAGATTGGGAGGTACACCGCTTGGGGGCGGGCGGGCGGCCATGAGTTCTGCCCTGAGACGAGATATTTCTTCTTCATATTGTTGGCGTATTTTGCCGTGCTGGGCCTCGAGGTCATAGAGGCTTTGACGAATGATGTTAAGTTCATTGACTTGACTGGCGACTGGATACATGGGTTATTTAAAGGGAAGTTTGAAATTGGGTGAAATGATTGGGAAGGGATTCAGGAACGAACCTTTAGTGTCAAACTCATCCCGCTGGTTACGAAGGTGGACGATGTCTTGTGTGAGGCCATCGAACTCAGATCTGATGATATCAAAACATTCGGAGAGACGATTATGGGATGGTTGTTGGGAGGGACCCTGTGTGGGAGGGACGGTAGGCTGGAGGCTCCTGTGCTGCTTAAAAGGAAGGGAAGGATATTAGAAATGATTATAGTGGATAGGAAGAGGGGGACTGACAGCATATATAGTAGAGGAGGACATTATTAGGGAGGGGAGGGAGGGTGAGAGAGAGGAAGAGAAGAGAGTTGCAAGGAAGAGCGCCCGAGAGTCGTTTCCCGGCGGGTTTAAGGCAAGGCCGAGTCCTCACCCCCACTCGCCTCGCCCTCGCCCTCTTCCTCACTGTGGGAAACTTGCCCTCTCACTTACCGCCGGCTTCTCCTTTTTAAGTACTCTCTTAATTGTGGTTCAATGATTGGTTATGACGTAACTTCCCTTGTCTCCCTTTGCCCAGCGACATTCCCTCCGTCTTTGTCGCCGCTGATAACTCACACCTTCCATCTTTGTCGGAACATCACCGGAAAGTCCATGCCCTTGATCTCCCACCCTGCCTCGTTTGTCTGAAATTACAGGATCCGAACGCGCCAGTGGCATTGCGCCGTACCAGTGTCCCCCAACGTGTATCCCGGCCCTCAATGGAGCTGTCTGCGTGTGCGATAGAATGCGGGATGGATGGCGCACATGAGAGCAGTCTATGACGCTCGCTCCACTCTCCGGGGATCTGATCGTAACCACAAGCCTTGCTGTGGTTCTCCAATCAAATAATGTCTACGTTCGGACATTGGAAGGGCACAGCGTACGACGCAATACTTAATTTTGATATTTGATCTAAGGGCCAGTCCTGGTCTGCACAATGATCCGATATTCTGGACACTATCTCGCGATAGTACTGTTTATTTGGATCTCCGCACCGGCGAACGCAGTTTTATTTTCAAAGTAGCCGAAATCCAGCATGCCTCCGTGCGGATCTCCGAGAGTGACTCATCAACTTACAAGTAACCAATCTTTGGAGCTAGAGCATTATTTGCGATGCTTGCCATATTTACTAGAATGCTCCGTTGGACCTGCCCCGAGGCAATCAAATATTATTGTATAATACCCGAAATCAGGCCCTTGTTGGACGTCAGTTGCCGGACTCTGTCTATTACTTGACATTTTGAAATATTCTCGGTGCATTTTCGCCACTCCTTCCAATAGTCTTACCGGTATCGAGGTCACTCACAGTCTGGTATAGCGCTTGGTGCCAATCCCACTTTACACCTTTGGTATCTGGTGACACCTTTCACACTGTCTGGTGAAGTCCATCCACCCGTGGCTTCGTCAAGCGTAAGTTACGATGAAAGAAGCACCGCTTTCCGCGTGCCTCGCAAGGTTGTCTTTACGTTGCCTTCGCGTCTCTGTGATAATGCCGGAACTCCGCAGGACAACCACGTGTGAGGTCCAGCGCAGATCGCAACAGCGCAACGCCACCGCCACAGAACCTTGAGAAGAAAAAAATTATTGATATGATAGTTGACATTTCGAAGCGCCCGATTGCGAGAATTACCCGGCTTGCCCAGGCTGAGATAATCAGGTGATGATAAGCCGTGGATCTCAGATATCGCTCATCTTACTTCACCCGAAACCCAAATATCCATCATATCGTACAAGTTTTTTTTCCACACTGGCATCGCCTGTGCATAGCAATATTCTAAACAAAAAGCCGCAGGATCAATTAGGTAAGTGACCGGATATAAGGGCCTTCTGAGTCGTCGGAGGACATGGAGACAAGGCCAGGGACCTCTTGGTTTAAGCAAAACGCCGATACAACGACTAGTCGCAAATGGAATTACTAGTAGGCATCACTTGCCCAAAGTGAGCGAGAGGGGGGTTTAGCACCGTGCCTCGGCAAATCAAGATATAGGATCAAATATGATGCCCAAGCCAGGGAAAGTGGGCCGAAAGCGTATGATTTGTATTCAATCACAAGGATATCAGACATGTTCCAGTTTCGTGTACAAGACTTGAAGAAAAGTATGACAAACCACTGCTGGATGCCCGAATTTCAGACTCGAGATTGTCTGATCTGAACAGCCTAAGCGTACATACATTCGAATCAAATCAAAAGTTTCTGAAATCAGAAATTTGTTGATACAGGAGTTACGGACTTCGGAAGCGACAGGCATCAGTTTCCCTCAACTTGGAAACACGCGCGCGCTGTAGTGCTGTAATGGTTTTCACTTACGACCATAGCAACATTGCAATCATTGGACCAAGAAATATTTTTTCACGGGCTAACAATCGTAAGAGTCGTGAATCATGATGTGCGATGCCATCGACGACTTTTTCCGTGACGAGGACCACTGGGAATCGCACTTGCTGCCCCTTTCAAAGTTCGCTGCGTCTGAAAGTGATTTGACCTGAGTGAAAACAGCTCAGCTCGGGAATACGATTCAGCACTTTTATTCTACTTTTGGGAAGCCAGTCAAACCAGCTTCAAGTATGCGGCACTAAGTGAGGAGTTCCACACACCACGACACCTCCAAGTGAAGAGTGTCAAAGATATCGTATATTAGAGGCGGCTGATTTCGTGTGTAATGCCATATCTGCCATACGTTCGAACCGCACTGTAATTTTGTCTTGCTTGACAGTCGAGGTTGCTACAAAGTAAGGTTGCCCTCCACCACCTTTCGATGATTGTGGTGTGCGATAAGGATCGGTGTGAGAGATGGCTTCAAGTTGCAAAATAATTTGAATCTATAAAATGGCTTGTTCTGGGACGTCAGGGAACAGGAACGATATTCCAGATTACAAAAGTGATTAGAAGTTACTAGTAGTGAGCACTCGTGACACGTGACGTCTTATGATGCCGCTTTCGGTGGGCAGCCCGTGCTCCCTTCTGCCACTTCATGTTCCCGACACTCGCTCGCCTCTCGAAAGCCTCACGGTTTCCGCTCACGCCTAAGCGCGGAAATAAAGATTATTACAAGGGTAAAGATGACACATATGGGATGCCTCGTCCCCTTTGCTGACAGAACATCAGGAACGCGACAAGCATACCTTCCCGGCGGCCATCGTACTGGAGCGCCAGGAAAGCACGTAATCCGAGGGAAAGCAAAATATAGACTTTCGGATGAGAAAGTGCGATTTTTCGTAGCCCCTCCCATAGAGGAAATAAGGAGTTCTCCGGTGCGTCCCTGACTTAAACTTGAGCTGTATGCCTCATCATGATTCCGGCTAGCTTCGACCGTATGTCGACCTCGGCGTCCGACTCACCAATATCCAAAAGCGCGAGATATTTGGCAAGTTTCCCAGAGGGGGTATGACCGCCGAACACTACTTCCAGAAAGCGCCTCGACAAGAGTCGGTCGGACAGTATCCGGAGGGTTGATAGCTACATGTACCTGTATCGATTCATCTGTTTCGACGAGGAGGCCGTTTTAGAGTTGCCAATCACTTCACTTTCACATTTGTAGGCCGTTACCATTTGCTCGAGGCTCTCGCTATGGATAGCTTCTTTGAAATTTGCCGCGATCACGTGATCCACGGGTTGATGACGCGTTTGAGTCTCCGACGCGAGGTGCATCTCGATCATCATGTTTGTTCAATCATCTAGCGAAGATGGCGCAAAACAATTGCAGCTAGCCTTCGATTCTGCGCATCTTTCGATACGTGACGTTCAGGCTCGGTTTAACTCTCGGGTGCTAGATACTGGTGACGATGCTGACCGGCGTGGCAGTATGTCCAAGACACCAGATGCTTTAGCAGCTGAAGTCTTGGATTACATGGTTTGCTCTCTTCACCTGTCGACATTTCAGTGCTTTACGTTTTTCCTAGTCTTTCATGAGCAGGTTGAAATTCCAGTATCTTGAACACAATGCCAAAGACAAGTACGTGAAGACTATAGTGAACGATGAGGCGCCTATGGTTACCGCGGATATCAATGCCGATCTACAAGCCACAAACTTGGTCAAGAAGGACAGACTGAAGGCCTCAAAATCCAGGCTGTCTCAAATGCACAGCGACACTCGAAATGTTGCGCCATTGGTAGAACACGGTGGGCTGTCTACGCCTAACGGTTATTTGCATCCCCTGATTGAGTTTGTGTAGCCTATCTCAAAGCCAAAGAGTTGGTGGCGGAGGTTATTTCACGAACACAAGGCATTCTTGACGTAAAACTTGCGGCTACGCGACTACGGCAGGCACACCCGTCCCCCCGCCTAACCATCCCTGCGGCGGAGGAGCAACTTTCCTCGCAGATTCGTGATATGCAAATGTTGGAGGATCGGCTACAGAGTATCAACCGGAAAGTTGCACTCGTGAAGGACGCAATAAAGGAGAAGACGGTGGAGATGGATCATTTGCGGTCCGAGAAGGCAGAGTTGGAGAAGAAGGTGGCGGCGCACATAGTCGAGGCGGACGACGGACGCGCCGTTGATGTTTGTGATTGGTGCGTTTTCTCGACCTCGTTAAGCCATTGACTGACTAGAGTTCATTTAGGTATACGTTGTTCTTGGCACTTCATCGATCACTCTTTAACCTGCAATCGTTTCAATCAATTTCGGAGAATGAATTGAAGCTTTCCTATGCTGTCGACCTTCCCAATAGTCCTGCAAAGACGAAGCACTCCCATGTTATTGTCATCGTCCTACTTTTCCTCCCCAATACGCGGCAGCTGGCCGATGTTCGCATCGAGGGCCTAGAAGGAGTGGAGACGGTCAGTGTAGTCGATTCGTATGTTCAGGCGAACGACGTTCCGGGGGTGGTATGGGATGTACTTTTAATAGCACGGCTATTCCTATTCAGTCGTATATAGTTCCAAATTTGGATAAGGATCAAACACGGTCACGTGATTATTTAAACGCGAACAAACATCGTCTGCCACTTGGTCTTGGTATCAACAAATATCGACACCCGCCGACACCCATGGCAAATTTGCAAACAGTAAAGATAGTAGCCCGTCTCCGTCCCCCGATCCCGGGAGAGCTCAGTGATGATGGAATCAAGATTATCAGCTCAGACGATGGTCATTCCGCAATATATGTAAACAACCCCCGAGATCGTTCTCAAGTCTTCAAGTTTCCGTAAGAACATATCCTCACAACGAAGAGATGGACGTCACCTGATGAATTAATCATGCAGTTTCTCTTCTTGTTATGGCCATGACTCCCGACAGGAGGATATCTTTGAGAGAGATGTAAGGCCCTTAATTGAAGTGGTGTTCAGCGGAGCTGTGAGTTCTTTCCAACGCATTTCCATTCTTCCGCTTTGTAGTGTCAGATACTAAGCCTACGGTCGAATTAGACGGCAACCATTTTTGCGTATGGCGTCACATCGTCGGGCAAGACGCATACAATGCAAGGCACTCGTGCGGAACCCGGCGTCATTCCTCGGGCTGTGGATGTATGCGGCATATATTGAGAGTACTGCCCCAAAACTAACGTACATCAGGCCCTGTTTAGCCATAAGCAGAAGATGAACGAATGCGATGTTTCGCTGTCCATGTCCTATATGGAGATATACAGGGATGAGGTTTATGACCTATTGGTTGATCGGGAAACTGTACGTCACGTCTTTCACAGTCCATTAATGGCAATACTCGCGCGCTTTGCTGAGCTGACGTGACATACCACTCTCTTCCTGCAGGCCCCCAAATTACCAGTCAGGGAGAATGACGCCGGCCAGGTTTTTGTTGCAAACCTATCTTCAATACCGATTCAAGATGTCACCGAGTTCAACAAGTTGTATACGTATGCATCGTCCGTACCTGCATGGCTCAGTCCTAATAATTGTTTGTGATTAGAACGGCGAACAAACAACGCTCAGTTGGATCTACCCTCCTTAACAGGGCATCCTCTCGATCCCATGCCATCTTGACTTTAGAAGTCAAATTAACACAACAAGACAAGCGTCAGTCCAATATTTTCTCTGACAAGGTGTACCAATTCATTGACATAATCCCCAGTCTTAACCGGGAAAATCAATTTGGTCGATCTTGCTGGCTCTGAGAACAATAAAGTGCGTGTGCTACCACTTGAAATGCTGGCCTCAGCGGAGCCAGCTTACTTGGTTATCCATAGTTGACAGGCAATGATGCCTCTCGCTTGCAAGAGTCGGCGGCCATCAACAAATCTCTGAGCGTTCTGGGTCAAGTCGTTCACGCGTTGAATCAAGGAGCTGTATGTTGTTCTTTTTGTCTACATATCTCGTTCTTGATACCCAGCATCGCAGACTCGGATACCATACCGCAATTCCAAGTTGACTCGGATACTTCAAGATGCGTTAGGGGGTTCATCCGTTGGACTCCTCGTATGCAACCTGGCACCTGGGCTCAAGTTTCGACAGGATACCCTAAATACTCTAAAGTAAGCGGATTTCCTCCACGACTCCCGCCGGTATTGATCCATGCTAGTTTTGCTGTCCGAACGCGGAATATCGAGAACAAACCTGTTATAAATGAGCAAGGTGAGGTTCACGTGGATGTGTTTTTACCTTATTAACCTACCTTTCAGATGTTCGACCGGCTCCCAAACCGCATTTTTCTGCCCTTCGGCAGGCACCACCGAAGTTGGCCCCTCTAACGATGGCAGCGCCTGTTGCAGAGTCGTCTGTTGCCTTCTTCTCTACATCGCGGAAGGTAGCCTCGGGGAGGGCTAGCGCGGCAGGTCCGTCTCGAATGCCACGAAAATCAGCCGCATTTCATATGAATGAGGCCGCACCCTACCCCAACACGGGAAAGCGCAGGGAGAGTGGGATAGGTATCGTTCGAGAACGGTACAATGTTAATAAGAAATTAACCGACAAAGATATCGATGAAAAGGTAATTATTCTGCGCGTAGGGGAAAGAATTTGGGTTGATTTCATTTTCAGATCTCCAAAGCAGTGGAGGCCGAGGTTGAACGGCGGCTAAAACAGAGGCTTGATGAAATTGAACGCCAGCGCGCCGCGGATGAGGAACAACGATCTCGTAAGGAAGTGGAGACTACAAATACAACGATCGATCAGACTTTCGAGGCGGCACAGCGCAGCTTGCCCTCGGGTCTGCTAACGCCCCTCTTGAAACGACATCAGGATCTTGACAAGGATTTGCGCCAGCGTTTGCAAGAACTTGAAACCAAATAGTATGTTCTCAGTTGGCATACTGAACCATTCCCTGACCCTCGATAGTGAGCGTGACAAACGGGACGGTGATATTGTGCACAAGTTTTCACCCACGTCGCGGAAGAAAACAGGCCGTGCTTATGTTGCACTAGCGAGGGCTCATTCCGAGAAGTGCGCCCCTCTCAACTCTTGGAGCGGCATACCTGACGCTGCATATAGGGGGGATCTACAAGTCGCACTGGATCTCTACCGCAAGGCTGAGAATTACGTACCAGACAACATAAAATTGAAAGAGAGGTGGATACTTTTCGTCATTGAAGTATTCTTGTATAAGCTTACATACCGTTCCATCTAATCCCATGATCTCTCCACGCTCGCCACAGGATCATCGAAATTGAGTGGGCAGTGACTCATGGAACAGAGTTTCAGCCATCTCCTAGGCGGCCCAGGAACAGGAGAAAGACAAGACGTGCGACCCAAGCAAGAGCTACCTTGTCTGCACTGAACACGGTACCTGAAAGACCTCCCGATGGCGACGAGAGCAATGAAGAAGAAGTAGTAGTGAGCCTACTTGGAGGCACCGCTGCGGAAGAACCGTCTCAGCGAGGCATCCGCAGCCCGGTGATCGAAGGAGCGTTCGGTCGGGAACTCACGAACAGTCCAAATAAGCGGGGTGGGGCTTACATGGAAAAACGTTCACCAGCGAAGCCGCGGCGTGGGGAAAGCGAAATTAACGGAGGGTGCAATCCTGGGGAGGTTTGCTCGTAAACTTATAGCCAGTTAGGCGCCGTGTTGAACTGGTGTTTGTTTCTCACGTCTGTACTTTATTATGGCGTGTAATTCGTACTATTCTTTGCGATGATTCCTCTGAACCACTACGATGATGTGTTTAATCGGTACCCAACTGGTACCCGTTTGATTTAATCGAGGTTGCCAGGCCGATCAACGGACGAACGGCTTACAGGCGGGTTTGTGGCTGCGTTCGTAGAGCTTCGCTTTTCTACCTCCGACGTTATCATCCGAATTAGTGAGCCTCGAGGCCCACGCCGCAGCACCACGTCTTTCTTCTTAGCCTGCACGATGTCTTAACAGTCCTCGGAGACGTGATTCTCACAGATAACACCTCAAGGCAGTGTCTATGCCTATGGCGCTTGGTTACTGTCATACTAGTAGTTCCTTATCAGATTCCGACGAGCGGGCCCCACATGCTAGTGGCCCCCCGAGGAAGAAGACTCGAATTCCCTTCCAAACTCAGTTCCTATCAACCATTCATAATGCCATTTCAGGGCGTTGTGGGAGTGCATTCCACATATTCATTCTAACCGGACGGCTAGCGCCTTTCCCACACTTGTCTCACGTCGTTATTGGTCAAACCCAGAAACGGTTTCATATCCTGTTGGCAAGTTGCACTGCGGGAATTGCCTTCCATTCCATTTATAAAATGGATGGGCTCATACCATTTGTTAACTTCGCTTGTTTTTTTTTTCCCAGTCTCTCTGACCCACGTCTAAGTTTCGTACCATATGTCTTACCCCGGACCTCCTCCAGGTATCCCCGGCGTGGATCAGTCCTACGTGGATACTGCCCGTGCCCATGCCATCCTGGCATCGGTCACCTTCCTGGTCGTGCTTCCCTTGGGCGTGCTGACCCCCAGATACTTTCGTACTTTTACCACAAAGTCGGTCATTCCCCGGACACTTTTGCGATCATTACTGATACTGACTACCCCTCAGGTGGTGGATTGCCCATTGGGTTTTGAATGGCTTTGTTGCTTTCCCTTTGATCATCGCCTCGTGGATCAAGGGAGTTAAGGCGTCTGGGAGTGGTGGACCATTGGATCACCATCAGGTTGGCAAAATTATGTTTCCGTTGTATACCCTACTTATGACTTTGTACGCTGGGTGCAGAAAATTGGCACGATCATCTTCAGTCTTTACATAATACAAATCATTATCGGTGCATTCGTGCACTTCGTCCGCATTCCTTTCCCTCTCATCCTTCATCGGCCATTATCAAACTATGTTCATGCGCTACTAGGCCTGACAATCGTTGCCATGTCGGCATATCAGGTCTGTCGTCAGCATCTATTTGGACTCTGCAAAGCTCAACGGTTTTGGGCAGGTTCGCCACGGGCTTTATGTTGAATGGCCATTCCAAACCGGAGACCAACCTCCAATTACTCTGTCCGAGAAGCACACGTGGCTGGCCCTCGTGATTGTAAGTCATCTCCAAGGTTACTTGTATTCGGGACATTGACATAGCATGGGCAGATTTTCTGGACCCTTTACTTCATTGGACTGGCGTTCGTCCCTCGCCAGTATAAGCAGGAGCAAACAAGCAGGCAATCGAAGCAGGTAGAGCTTAAGGAGTTGCGCCAACTTTCACCCTAGGATGCATCTAAGGCGTGAAAAGGGAGTTGAGACAACGTATATACTGTATATACATATGAAAATAAGTATATGGGACCTTGTGGCTGCCAACCTTCCGATCTATGAGCTACGAGGGAAGTTAACGACCCAAGCGAGCGATGGGGAACTCGCTGGTTAAGTAATAATAAAAAGTCAAACTCAAGGCCAAATAACTATGGCTACAAGTTGAAAGTCTATCGAATAAAAATGAAATGAGACAGAAGCAGTCATTGATGAAGATGACGAAATCTAGGAAGTCATTCAGGAAAGAGGTGTT
This sequence comes from Lactifluus pinguis, assembly GCA_003313945.1. Taxonomy (NCBI): domain Eukaryota; kingdom Fungi; phylum Basidiomycota; class Agaricomycetes; order Russulales; family Russulaceae; genus Lactifluus; species Lactifluus pinguis. The sequence goes on from QLPA01000121.1 coordinate 17,256, forward strand.
CTAGCTCACATGGCACCAGGCCACATACTGCAAGAGAGCAAGGCAGATCGACGTTGAACGGCGTGTTTCCCTCTTCCTTTTGGGTTCAAGGGGCGGGATAGCGACTGGAGCCACCGTACGAATACTGTAACGGATGAAGGTTAATAACAAGGCATCAAGATGCGAACGGAAATCCTCTACCTGATGTTGAGATGTGGATGCCTGCCCCATGACTGGATTAGGACGACCCGACTGCTGATACACAGCAAACTCGGGGAAAGGCAAAGACAAAAACACTGCGCCGACGAGGAGAGACTGGGAGGACGAAGTCGGATATATCATCATTCCAGCACCTGGCAGATTTTCCACGCCCCAAGGTGCCATCGCCAACTAGAGACGCGCAAAAATGATGAACTGCACGTCACGTGACGCGCGCGCCGTTACACTCACCATCTGGTTTTCTAGTAGCATGCGACACAGATTGGAAAAATTGGCCTGATTCACGGCATTGGCGGCGGGATCGGAGAGGTTGTCCGGCATAAGCGCACAAACTGGTGGAGTGTACCGTTTGACCCAGGCTTTTACATCGTTGTGCTGCACCCGGCGTGCACTCATAAACACATTGAAGCGTCTTGGCCAAAGATCCATTCGACTAAACGCAATTATAATGAGACTGGCTGCAGTCAGAGAAACTTTGTTGGCGTCCAAAACATACCTCTCTCCGTCAGTCTCTGCTGCGGTGACATAGACTTCCTGAAAGACACCCTGGGCAGTGTTCATGAAGGTCAAGGTGAGAGTTCCTTGCCACGGTCGCCGTTGTTGCACTTGTTCTGCAGGTGGAGGTATGAGAGACTGGAGTTGCGTTGGAAGACGATACGCCATTGCTGTTGATGTCTAGATGGGCAAAACATCATCTCTTTTTAAGATGCTGGGATAAGCGAGCTGCGTAAGCTCTCATGGCGAGGGATATTTCTAACGATTAAAATTTAAATAAATCGTGATTGTCACAAGCGTGAGGACCGGCGTCGGCGGATCTACGCAGATATCGTCCTCCAATTGTCGACCATTACACGATTTGGGGAGGCAAAGTTCACCTACACTTGGCGACCAGTACACATTGATCTCTGAAATTTGTTGTCAAAAGGAAGATTCGCTGCAGCCGACATACGGGACGCCGCTCTCAGCAGCAATTTGTACCCCCCGACCCTCGTGGAAACACGATCAAACCCTATCTTTAACGAGTCGTGTCTGGAACAGGAACGAATTGTGAAAGGCTAAAAAAAATTCAAGTCATTATAAGAGACATGCCGTCTCAACTGCCGCGGGCCAGTTGCACCCAGAATAGCCGCATGAGTACGAGAAACTCTGTTCTGGATCGGGTCAGGCTCTCGAAGCAGAAAGGGGATTGTACACATACCTAATTAGGAAGATACCGGTATCGATTACATGGATTGGGACTCTTGTGTGCCTTCGGGACCAGTCGTCCATCAGACAGTGAAACTCTATGCGCCTAAACGAAACATTGATGTTTCCAAGGAGAACGATAAAGGGCTGGGTCTGCATCTGGCTCTCGCGATACCTCTAGTTCCGGTCCGGGCTCTGGCTTGGCCCTAGCCTGCGCTTCCTGCAGGGTGGCCTACGTTCACAGCCGAATTGACCGGATGATGCTGCTGCTTGCTGAAGGTCAAAACCAAAGGGGCACGTAAAACCTTGATGATGGCGTCGAAGGCTATCGTCACGGAGGATCTTGACGGCGACGCTATGCCTATTCCCCAGATCTCAGTTGATGTCGTCAAGGCAACCAGGCCGAGTGCTACTTGTCGCATGTGGTGTCTGTCCACGCGAGATGGCGTCCCTACTGTATTCCTTTTGTTAGAGGGAGAGGCGATTGGCGCACCAGGGTGAATAGTGAGAATCCCGTGAGGCGGCACAGACCTAGAATGTCAGGATGTAACGCCAAACCTCGGCCTTTAGAGAAGGCGGACCTGTATACTTTGGGATTAACAAAATTGGTCGGCGCGAATTGGACAATCAGTGGCTGGGTTGGGCTGAGCGCGGAGCCACTCGAAAAGGAGACAGGTGTGCCGCGGAGATACCGTCACGCACGATTCAGTTGCATATGTCATGCTTCTCGTGCCAATACTTTACACCACTGTTGTTACAGTAATTGACATAATATTGAAACCCCTAGAAGTTAGAGCATGAGAAACAAAACTGACGAGAGACATCTCACGTGAGAAAGCCATCGCGACGGGCGCCGCGGCCGCCACACGCAGAAGGCTGTAAATAGGTAAGTATCATCGGAACGCTTCAGGGTAGTAGAATCAGTTGAGCAACTCACAGTTACGAAACTGTACCCCTTGCAGCTCAGCCATAAATTTCAGTGGCTATGCTCAAGCGGCCCGACTCGCCCGATTTGAAGTTTTCTTTCGGTCCATTGCTCCCTGCACCGACGCGGAGTACTCCTTTGTCGTAGACGGCGACTTGAGGCACAGGGTGGTGAGCCAAGTCAACTGCGCGTGCTTATGCAGGCCGATCAGGTGCCTGCCCGACAATATGTCCTGTCACTGTTCACCCTCTGTAAAAACGACTGTCAATTTTTTTTTTGATAACCGGGCCTAAAAGGCGATAGGCGCCCATTCATTATTTTAACGGGTACGTTTTGACTTTCCACTACTGACCATTTTAGCGATGTCATCTGCGACGATACCTGGTGGGACATGTTTCATGGCGTCGCGAATTAATTGGGCGCTCTTTTCGTGACCACAAGAAAGGGCATGAGACGGAAATTATTCGTGGGCGATGTCTGAGTGGTTACTGGATGTAATGACCTCCATATGCCTCGGGTCCATAAGCGCGCCTTTGTACGTGTGAGCAGAAAGATGCCGTGTTTGGGGTGCGGTCTCCTGATGGAGCGAAGAACTGACGGCTAAGGTTTAAAGCCAAATTCCAATTCGGAACAGTTGAGACATATCAGAGTATGACGTGAAGAAAGAACAAAGAGAACGAGGAGATGGATAGGAAGAATATTCAGCCGCGGTTACAAGAGAAGATGACTTTTGGGTCTCTAGCTGAGTGAAACACCAACCAGGCGATGTTAACACGACGAGCGGATTCCGACTCGGACCTTAGGCTTGTAGTAGATAGTTTAACGATAACTCACCGGTCGACAGACGGCGACTTTTTTCACACCGGATCCTAGAGGGTCGTCAGAGCAAGTTAGTCCGTAGGGGTATTCCGCATGGCAACCTCTCACATACACTCGTACGGCAACGAATCTGTAAAAGTAGTTTCACGAGCGGACGGATGCATGAGGGTACGATGCATCCCCATGCTATCAAGAATAACAAACATATTCGTTGCGTAATTTCGGGCATTGCGGCGTTGCAAACTACACCAGCGCGCTCCGGAGATGTCAGAACTACCGTCGGCCGAAGTGGCGCTCCCGTGTGAAGGTCTTGACCTACAGTAGGGCGAGAGTCGGAGGATATGTGTCAAACTTCCCGGAGAAAAAAAAAAAAAGAAAGGCATAGGTGTCGTATCTTCAAGGGTGTGCGGCGTTCAGTTGCTGTAATACAAAATAAAAATATGGTCATGACTTGGACTGTCAAGTAGATAACTTAGAAATTGGCTTCGCGACAGCCACGGTCATGTGCCTTTTTGACACGTGCGAGTAACGCGTAACGCATAACAGCTCTATGTCTAGACCTCAACGACTTATATCTGTTCAGAATCTAACTCGTCTAGGAAAGACAGTCCGTGAGGTACTCGCGTCAAAACCTGATAAACAAACAATACAGGTGCATGGATGGGTCAAATCAGTCCGACTGCAAAAGAGGATCGCGTTCGCGATGATTCATGATGGTACAACGTCTAAAAGTCTTCAAGTAGTTTTCCAAGACCCGAAATATGCAAAGGTGTCAGTACGCCCGGTTTTCAGCAAGAAATTCTAATATAGTTTCATCAAAAGGTTGACAAATGGTACAAGCGTTCGCCTGACAGGTGTTCTGGCGTCAAGTCCCGGTTCAGGCCAGGATAGTGAGCTACTTGCAGAATCCGTGGAGGTACTGGGCGCGTGTGACCCAGAGGTGCTCATACTTTTCGTTCAAATGTTCAGTGCCACTCATTTCTTTGTTGCTAGATCTATCCCATACAAAAGCAAGCACTTACTACGGAATATCTTCGAGACCATGCCCACTTGCGAGTTCGCACTGACGTTCAAGGCGCAGTGCTGAGACTTCGCGATACAGTCATGCGCTCTTTGAGCGAATTTTTTCAATGCAATGATTTCATCTACGCCCATACGCCTATTATTACTTCCAACGACGCTGAGGGCGCTGGCGAGACCTTTCGCGTGGCACCCGTTCCGTCTCGCTTGGCCGGTCCGAGTACGACTACGCAGGACCCAGAATTCTTCAACAAGCCGTCGTACCTGACGGTTTCGTCACAACTACATCTCGAAGTCCTATCGAGCGCAGTAGCCCGTGTCTGGACCCTATCTCCCTGTTTCCGGGCCGAACGCTCACAAACTTCGAGACACCTCGCCGAGTTCTGGATGCTAGAGGCTGAATGGGCCTTTGTCCGCACGGTCGATGATTTATGCAACGTCACGGAGGCTTCTATCAAGCACGTCTTGCGACTGGAACTCTCGGACCGAGATCTTTTACAAAAAGAGATCAACTCGTCGTGGGCGGCGACCCCCGCCGCAGCATCCGAAGTACCGTGGGTACGGATCACGTACACTGATGCGATTCACGAGCTCCAGAAGAGCGGTACTCGATTCGAGTTTGCACCCCGTTGGGGCGCGCCGCTCCAGAGCGAGCATGAACGTTGGCTTGCAGAGTCATTTGCTCGTGGACCCATCTTTGTGACAGACTATCCCTCTGCCATCAAACCGTTTTACATGCGCCAAAATGATGATGGCAAGACGGTTGCATGCTTTGATCTACTCGTACCGCACGTTGGCGAGCTTGCTGGGGGATCCCTACGTGAAGAGCGGTCGACTCTACTTGGGGCCGCTATTGAGCGGCAGGGATTAGACGAGGGGGCGTACCGATGGTACACTGAATTGCGCAAGTTTGGCGGTGCGCCTCATGGCGGATACGGAATGGGGTTTGAGCGGCTGATAAGTTGGCTCGGGGGGATTGAGAACGTGCGTGAATGTATTCCAATGCCGCGATGGTCGGGTAGGATGCTGCTATGAGCTACAACAATACGATATTAGGGAATTGCAAACCCCCCAGATCTTAGTTCTGATTTTTTGTAAATAACTGCAGCCGCCTCTTCCAGACCTGCATTGCCCTTACACATGCTTAGGCACGCGGACTGTTCTTTGTTCAGAACAAGATCGAGGAGCATAGTCATATTGGTATAATTCTCCAGGTATGTACATATCGAACTGCCGAGATACATCCTATTCAGCTTCGGTCCTATGGTGATAATTCATGACTTCGTGATAAATTAGGGCTGGGTGAAATCAGTCAGGGTGGATAATTTATGAGAAACCTTTTACGGGTTCACCTTTGAGTTTCTCCTTGCCTAGTGGGATGGCGCTATCAAAATCGAAAAATGAAGGGTCGATAGGGTCGGCTGTGGGCTCGTCATCGGGGTCATGATAAGCCTGAAAGTAAAATGAGGTGAATGGATGACCCAAAAGTCGGAAGGCGGACCGACCGACCTCGAGATAGGGGTGTCTCAACGCCTCCGCGACGTCTATTCGCTTTTTGGGGCTAAAAGTCAAACACTTCTCAAGAAAGTCGATTGCCTGACCAGAATAAGCGGTCGTCATCTTACACAACAAACAACCGATGTTTACGTACTTTCGGATTCGCCTCGGGGAAGAGTTGACTGAACGGCTTTTTCTTGCGAAATGGCAGCGCACGAAGATATTCTCTTGATCTCTGTGAGGTAATCGCATAAAAATCATCCAACGACGGCGTTCCGAGGATATCTAGAATTATGGAAAGTTGGTGATGGTCTGATGTGAATAAAGTGAGCGAATCATATTGCGGGTATGCCCATGAGACGGCCCCTACAGTCTCGACCGGGGAATAAGGGTCTCCCGCTCAGCATCTCGGCCAGCACACAACCCACGCTCCATATATCGATCGCACGAGTGTACTCTTTGAAGGTCAGCATGACTTCTGGAGCACGGTACCACCTGGACGCGATGATGAGAATGGTTCATATCGTTCCCCACGTAGCGTACCGAGTGGCAACATATTCCGTTAAGAAATTACTGCTGTCATCTACATCAGGGGGCGGGCGAGCAGACCGTGCTAGACCAAAATCGCAGAGCTGGAAAGAGAGAGAGGTAGGTAAATTGGGGAAAAGAGGATAACGATCATACTTTGAGATCACAATTAGCATTCAGGAGTAAGTTTGATGGCTTTAAATCACGGTGAAGGACATCAGCAGAGTGTAGCGCCTTGAGTGCCCTCAGGGTCTGTAACGCGTTTCAGGTTTCTCGTGGATTTGAGAAGCAAGGTGTGATTACCTGGTAAATGAAATATTGGCAATGATCGTCACTGAGTGTTTGAGTTCGTATAACGCGATGTAGATCAGTTTCCATTAGCTCTTGGACAAGGTAAACCTCCTTGAAATCTTCGAGGCTTGCAGGGTGAAGTATGTCAAGGATCGAAATAATATTTTCATGATTGAAGTGACGAAGCAATTTGATCTCACGCAGGGTACGGAGACAGAACATGGAGTGGTCAAACGGGGTTATCCGTTTGATGGCCACTTTACGCTGGGATGATACATGGATGGCTGAACTACGCACCGATGAGCTGAGGTGGAAGAGGGGGTAGGGGGGGTATAGGGAACAATTACCAAACAATACCATAGGCACCTTCACCGATGACATCGAGAAGTTGATAGTGACGACCTGTGGCAAAGTTGGCTACGCGGGGATCTACAGAGTGGTCCATGAGAGAGTGAGTTGAGAAAGTCGCGTATTGTTTGACGGATTGATAAAAGAAAAAGGCTCAAGTTAAGGACGCCACTATTTTCTGCCACGGGATCGCACCTCCATACCCCCATCAGACATCAATCGATTTATTATTGTTTGTTGAGATATTATTTTAAAAAAAAAATGAGCCTGAGGCTGAAGCTCAGAGCCTGACTCAGTGAGATGCTGTCAGGGTCAGCCGTTTTGCCGCCCTTTACCAATTTTGGTCACTTGCACGTCGCTTACCTCCAACTGCTCCTCCTCGGACGATCCAGTGTATCACTTCCCCACATATCTTTCTACCTCATACCATATAGTAGTATTTTACTCTTAAACGCACTTCAACTCATGCCTGTTCTTGACAAAGTAACCGATCATGATCCCAACCGTGACTTGGACCGGGAGAAAGACCGCGACAGAGAGGGTAAAGATCGTGAAAAAGGCCCGAAAGCAAAGCCTTCCACCAAAAGTATGCTTTTACCCAACCCGTCTCTTGGCACCTCACTTAATCCGGCTCTTCCGTCCTTCAGCCAAGGATCTGTCCCACGTGCCATGCAAATTCTTCAAGGTGGGCTCCTGTACCGCTGGCGTCTCATGTCCGTTTTCCCATGTAAGCAACGAACCTGGGCAACCAAAAGGCGTTTGCGCTTGGTTCGTCAAGGGGAACTGCAAATTTGGTCACAAATGCGCGCTCGCACATATTTTGCCCGGTCAGAGTATGTCCATGGATCGTAAAAACAAGAAAGCCGCCCAATTGGCCGCCAATGCGAACGGTCAGTCCAAGGAGGGTGCAAAGGGTGCAAAGTCCAAATCTGGATCTCAAACTGGCGCTGGGAGTGGGGCTTCTGGAGGCAGCAGCTCGACGCGTAACCCACTTCTCTCTGGTTCAACCGCCCCCACTCGGATCCTCCAGGGTTCGGCACGTGGGCCTATGCCGATTCCGCTTAAAGCGGCTGTCTCTCCATCTGCTCCTGCGCCCCCCGTGCAGGATACCGACTTTGCATCGTATGGACTACCCGACGAGAGCAACAAGCTTCCAACCGCCCCCGCGCAGAACAAGTCCTTCACTTCGCCGTCGAACGACGGCAGTCCTCTTCCAGTCATTGACGATCCGCCTCCAGATGCCCATCCCGAACAGGAAGCACTGGCTGCGCCGAATGCTTCCTCCTCCTCCCCCCTCCCATTGTACAGCCCATCCGCACCGCGTCAGATGCGTTTACCCCCAAATCCGACGGATCTCGGACCTATCGGTTCTCCTCGTTCAGTATCTTCCCATAGTCAAGTTGCCCGTGTCAACGGTTTTTCTCCCGGAACATCGCCATCTCAGGGTGCGGCTGTCCTGTCAACATCGCCCTTTTCTGCTCCCGGCGCACAGTCCGTTTTCTTTTCGTACGAAAATAAACCCAACCCTTCAGACGATCTCAAACCACGTTCTGGCATCGCCGCTTCATTGGGTGCGACGCACCCCTGGCATTCAGACCTTCCTCCGGGGGGTACTCAGGACGACTTTGGGGGCGAGATTGTTGTCGAAGATGACGATCTGGAAGAACTTGTGCCTGGCTCCTTGAGTGAGCTGTTAACCCCGGAGGAGAAATCGCGGAGGTATTCTCGGACACATCCCGCAAATGTGACGACCGGTACACCATGGGGTGCCCATCCACGCCCGAGTGCTGAAACACACCATCACCGGTACTCGCGCTCGGTGCCAGCTCCGTCATTGCTCGGAGATATCAAGTCAATTTGGTCCGAGGGTGGTCAGGGCGTGATCGTCTCTCCACGCAAAGGCGGGATGGACGTTGGCGCTCCTGGAGGCGCCCTTCCAGCTGTTGGCAGTGCCACCCCCAACTCATTCAGATCTGCATCGGCATTTGGTGGCCATTCTCTCGCCGACGATCACATCAATTCATTTTTGTCACCCTCTAACGCTTCAGCTGCTTTCCTCCCAGGCAACTACCAGAATTATTTAAATTCGAGAAACGGTGCGCCCCGTGCAGGATTGACGACCGGAGTTTCGGGTTTCCGTGGGCAGGCACCCAGCAGCGTTAACGGTTCCTCGAACGTGAATGCGGCAAACCTTCTGGCCCGGATCAATGACCCTGCCCCTGCCCCTCTCGCCCAACGTCAGCCATTCGATGGGACTTCGGAAAGTCTTGGTAACCAGCCTTTCCAACTTGGACGGCCTATTCCTGCCGGAGGTGACGTTATTAGAGGCAACGGAGAGGATGGTAGGAACGTCCTTTCCCCATCCGCCCGTGCCCTTCAAGCGCACGCGCCAGGACAAAGCCTGCCTCAGGGTCTCGCGGCGGGCTACTCTCGCATTCATGCGCTACCGCCTCCTCCCGGCGTTGCCTCACCGGTTGCTTCGAGCACCTTCACACCATCGCAGCCGAATTCCTTCGTGCCCAGCACAAGCTTCCAAGCTAATGCGAGCGAGCGAGTGCAGTTCTCCGAGTGGATCGGCATGTCACCTGGCGCGCACGCGCCCTCGAACACCCATTCTCATACAGTTCCCGGTTTGGAATCGCTGGCGTCGCGCCCGCAGTACACGAATGTCACCGTCGGGGGGCGACCGCCAGTGGGACCAGGCAGTGTTGCAGCGAGCCGAAACACGAGCGGGAAGAGCTGGGGCACCCCACTGAGCCCGCTCAGTAGACCAGTCGTCACTGGAGATGACGACGAGATCTTCGATATGGACAGATAGTGTTCAGTAAAGATAGGAATCGCGGAGAACGTGTATGTTTGAAGTTATCACGACGACTGTTTCTTTCTCTTTCTTTCTTTCTTTCTTTCCTTCCTTTTTTTTTGGCCATACCCAAGCAAAGAGAGTGATGGGACATTGTCGTATCGGTACGCGATTCTTGATTGGCATTTCTTTCTTTCTTTTTTTCTTTTTGTACGATTAATCCGATTAAATTACTCGAATTGTATACCGGCCCCGGCCCGGATTTACACATCCCTTTTCATGGCTTCAAGAAAGAGGTTAAAATTACAAGATGAAGAACGTTTAAAGCAGCTCGAAGATAGCCTAACATTATCGACATCCGCAAATACTTCCCTGAATTCCCTTGCAGACCTCACTTCACTTGCCGCCTCTCTCGATCATCCGCGCCTTGTCCTCAAAGCTATCTATGCTGTTTACCGTGTCTTTGTCTTGGTAATTTCGAAGGGTCATCTCGAAAACTCAACGGATGAACAAGTAAAGGTAGTGCGAACGTGGTTATTTGACCGGCTGGACGAATACATCCGTTTCTTGTGTGGCCTTCTCAACGATGACGAATCTCTCCTCAGGGTCTGTCCTTCTCCGACTTTTCACAACATTTCACTGTCTCACATCCAACTCAGATCTCAGCGCTCAATATACTCATGTCGCTCTTGAAGCATCTTTCCACCTCCCTAAGTAAATCATCACCCAAGCCTCAATTCCATGTATCACATTTCAGAAAGATCATCAGCGCATTGTTGATGTGTCCTCCCTCTGAGCGTGGTGGGAAACATCGGGCGGTCGAGGAGGAACCACCTCATGGAGAACTTGACGCAGAAGTGAGGAATTTGTTTGTCACGAGGTGGTTGAATGTCCATTCCGATGTTCGGTGGTTCTTTTTGAGAGACGCAGAGTATGCTTCTTCTTGTCTCTGCCGTCTCGCGACGATTAACAAGCCCCAAACGATTTCAGACCAATACTCTCGTCTCGTTCGCCCAAAACAAGCACCCATGTCCCCGAAAATCTTCTCTCCCTTCTCGAGAAGCTCGACTCATTCCCAGCCGCACAGTCAGACCTAAAGTCTTGGTGGATAGAAGAACTGCAAGCCAAGCCAAAGCCCTCCAAATCGAAAAAAGCCCAAACCGGCGGCCCTGGTCCTGACGATTCAGGAGAGTCCGACAACGAAAGTGACGCGACCGAAGAGGACGACTGGCGTAAATTCTTTGATGATCAAGACGAGGCAAAACAGAAGAAACCGTCAGAGCCATCGACGCGTCTACGTCAGCTGACCGTCCATCAATCGTTGCATTCTTTGGCATCCCATCGCGCCGTGTTCACCCGCCTCTGGCTGCGCTTACTACCACGGCTGTCCGGCGACGAGAGCGCCGCAAGTGCTCACTCTCTTCGGGTGTTAAATGTCATGCATCATGGTGTTATGCCACATCTTACGAGGCCGGTACTGGTAATGGACTGGGTAGGTGCGCGTGTGGATCATGGTAAGAGTTCAATCTTGTGCTTTCTTTTCAACTCCCTGGTCTGATGCACGCGCGCACAGGCGGCGTCGTCGGCTTGCTCGCACTCAACACGTTATTCATTTTGATGCAAGAGTACAATCTGTTAGTCGCCAAACTTCCACTAGTTGGCTCCTGGCTTACTACCTTGCGATAGGGATTATCCATCGTTCTACACCCGTTTATATGCTTTCCTCGACCAGGATCTTCTACAGCTCAAACACCGAAGCCGATTTTTCCGCCTTGCGGAGCTGTTTCTGAGCTCTACGTCAGTATCTTAGCTGGTCATAAATTTCGAAAATTTCATTTTGGCCTTTGGTTCCCTCAGACATTTACCCGCAACGCTTCTCGCATCGTTTGTCAAGCGTCTTTCTCGCTTATCGCTCACAGCACCGCCCTCTAGTATCGTCATTACGATCCCATTCGTTTATAACATACTGAAGCGCCATCCTGCACTGATGTGCTTGATTCACCGCGAGGGGGAAGACTCGGAGCCCTTTGAAGGTGCGCTATTTTTTTTCTTCCCGTGCACCCTCCTCTTGCCCACATAAGATCATCGCATAGACCCCTTTTTGGCCGATGAACCCAATCCGAACTTGACAAATGCCCTCGATTCTTCACTTTGGGAATTGTATTCGCACAAAAATCACTATCATGCGGGCGTGTCGACGCTGGCACGCATATTTGAAGAGGCTTTCACCAAGCCGAGCTACCCCATGGAGGACTTTTTGGACCACACATACGCTACGGTGCGTTTGGGAACTACGCCTCAACTAGCTCGTTACTGGGGTTGATGTTGAAATGTTCTGTCTATAGCTTATCGAAGGGGAGCTCAAGCGCCGGATCAAGAAGGATCCTGCAGTAGAAACCGACGAGCCCGATGGTATCTTCAAAACGAGGGACGATACGCAGCTTGTCTCTGGGCGTCACATCGTCGAAAGCCTTTGGACGTTTTAGCCCATCCCGTCTAGCGATTTTAGATTGGTACAACATACGCTACATTACCACCCTGATCCTTACAACATATGAAAGACACGCATGTGATCATGCCAATGCCTCTTCCTCGTCTTCATCTCCCGAGACCTCTGCATTCTCGCGGCCTGCCTTTGCCATAAGTTGCGCGAGATCCTGCTCGTCTGTTTCTGATACAGCTTTTGGCTGAAAGAATACGTGAGATGCCAAGGAGAAGCACGATCCAGAGTTGAATCGTTACCTTCATCTTGACGAGGAGATTTCCTCCCTGCTTTTCAATTGTACCCTGAATGGACTCAATGGCACGCTCTAGACGCTCAACCGCAGCGTACTGTTACATTCATCAGATCATGCAACGGCATGCACTAACGGCAACCTCATTACGAACCTTGTCGGTCGCATTTGTGCTAAGGACGTATAACGGCGGTGCAACGAGCTTAGCTTTGATGGGGACGGCTTCAGTACTCGCATCCTCGCCCGCCCTAAGAGCCTTTTTGATCGCTTCGATACCAGTAGGCGTATAACATGTCAACTCGATGTCCGCACGCAACTTGACGGGCTGCGGGGTCAAACGACGCGCAATAGTGGCCATCAAGAGACCATAGGTCGCTTGTGGTACGGGTTGCGGGAGCGTGGCAAAAACGGCATCTGATTCTCTGCACAACGGTAAAGGAGGGAACAAAAATAATAAGAAATCGAGTACGTGGTAGAGGGAATAAAAAGGGGACTTGCGTCAACGCGAGCTTGAACGCATCGTACACATTCCCATATTTTCGACCGAGCGGCCAGGCGATATGCTCGTACAACTTTTCCAGACGTTCCTCTTCGGTTGGACCAACAGCGGCCGATGGTGGCGGTAGCGAGGCAACAACTTCGTCCGTGGTTGTAGCGGTGATCTCACCGTGTTTCTCATGGTCCTTGCCCCTCTTGGATCCAGCCGGAGTTGTTGTTGTTGTAGTATCAGCACCGCCGCCACGACCACCACTGCCCTCAGCATCAGGGTCAAAAGTGGGTAATCGAGAAGCGACGTGTCGCATGATCGACGATACGGTACGAGCTTTCATGAAGCGCTCCTCACATTTCGTAATATCTTCTGGTGAAACCCGACGTTTCGACAGGTCGATATAACCTATCGATTTTTGCGAAACGAACGATGATTCTCAGAGATCGAGTTCTTTTGAACAGTTAAAAAATATGGGGCAACCTTTTTCTTTGTCCACGCGTAGCACGACGACGACTTCGTTGCGACCGACACGGATCAACTTTTGGATAGACCTGATGCGGCGACGGGAAAGCTCAGAGAGTAAGATCATCCCCTCGATATTGTCGTACTCGAGCTATAAAATCGTGCATACATTCAAGTCCCATCTATGAACGCGCAAGGAAGTGAGGAAACGCGACGCACCAACTTGACGTATGCACCCATCTCAGCAATCTGTCGGACTTGCACCATGACAAGTTCATCGACTTCTGGATATCGTGCCTCGTAATAACGCATTTGCGGGTTGGGATAGAGGTTGCTGTGGAAAGTAGCAGGTGATTATATAATCAGACGAATCGTTTCAGACTCGAACTCGGATATACAAATTGCATCGTTCTAATGTATTGGGTGAGAGTAAGGAAACATTAAAACGACTGTGATTGTAGCTAGTGCATGTATTTCAGCTACTTCCAGATAGAAAGGGGAAAAAAAAAGGAGTGAGCGGTTGTAAGTAATGTACTGTTCAATGGGAAACATATCAGAAAAAAAAAACAGTAAACGCCTCAAAAATCGGATCCCACAGCGTCCACGACGTACAACACCTGCTGCGGCCGCACGAACAAGCCCCGCGACTCGGCGGCCATGGTGTCCGACCCCGCAGGGGAGACGCTCCGCCGGCGCTTCTCCTTCCTGAACGTGTCGAGCTGCCCGCCCTCGCGCTTGAGGTTACGCCCGCCGCCGCCTTTGCCCCCGGTTCCGATCGTGCTGAGCCCATCGAGCCGCTTGCGACGCATGGTTCGCACGTCGTCCCCAAAGTCCCACTCGGTCGAACTCCCAATGTCAAAGTAGCGCACGCCGCCCCACGTGCCGTCGTGCCAAGCACGCGCGTCGAGCTTTTCGCCAGGCCACGTATCGCCCATCGGCACCTCGACGCCGACCCAAGGCCCCAATTCGCCCTCGACCTCGCCGATGTATCGCGCGAGCGCACGGAAGCGCGCACGTTTGGATGTGATAATGCATGGGATCCCCACCTCGAGCGTCGCACCGCGAGGGGTGCAGGGTGATGTCAAAGGTGGGTGAACTTGGATAGGAGGAGCGGCGGTGTCGGACGCCGAGGTAGATCGCGAAATGGGTTCTGCCGGTCCCTTGTGACGTGGTGCCACTAGAATGCTCGCAGAAGCAGTCGCTTCACTCGCTGCTGCGGTTGCTCGTAGAGTCTCCTTCGAGGCAGGAGATGGGTCAGGTTCCTTAGTCGTCGCTGGCTCTTTGCCCTTCCTTGTCAAGGTGTCCTGCGTAGCTGTCGCCTTTGCTTTGGGTGACTCTCCAGAATTTGCGATGGCAGATTTTCTGGGTACAATCTTCTTTAGAGTGGAAGGGGAGGCAGACGCAGTCGACCGAAGTGATGCGCTCGAAGGTGATCTTTGAGTCGCTCGAATACTGAGCTTGGTTGTGTCCGGAAGTGGGGGCACGGTCTTCGTTGGTCTTGTCGACGCGTTCGTACTCGTGACTGAGGTCGCTGACGTACGCCTTGGCCTGCTGGCCGAAGCAGTCACGTTGGAAGCAGCGGTCGCAGTCGTCCTCACGCTCGCGGTTGAAACGGTGGACGAGACAGAGCTACGTCGGGGACGTGGCGCGGGGTCTCCGGAAAACTCAACCTGAACACTTTGGAATGTCGACGATGCGTCGCTACGTTGAGATACGGAAGAGGCAGGCCGCGATGCGAGACCGGAAACGCGTAACGACGGAGTCGGCGTGCTTTGAGTATGCTTTCTCACAGTGGAAGCGCGTGACCGGACTGAAGCGAGAGAGCTTGCAGGAGATTTTGGTCGCGACACAGGGGAGCTTTCTGGCACGGGCCGACGCCGCTTAGGAGCGGGACCCGTGGAATCTTTAGCGGATTTGCCCTGATCTTCCTCGCCGACGGTAGACGTCGAGGAGGCGCGAGATAGCGATCTGGACATAGCCTCGCCTGACGGGGTAAGTTTGGAGTCGGGTCTGGGTCCCAAATTGGGACGTCTTGACGGTGTTGTCGATAAATCACTGATTTTCGACGTCGTAGAATGTGTACTGCGGGCAACCGAGCGAATCGAACTCCCGGAGGAGACCAACGGCTCCCTCGGCGATGATGGCACATGATGCCTCGCCAGGTTGCGATTTAACAAACCCGTCCTCAGGGATTGTTGACTAACAGTGTCAGCATCGGCGTCAAGGTGTTTAGTAGATCGGACGCCGTTGCGCGAGGAGGTGCCTTTGGAAGTGGATGCGGTTGCAGAAGAGATGAGATCATCAGTTGAGAGCTCAAGTTCTGAACAAAGAGTCAGCTGGTTATACTTTTTGTACCCATAGCAACACCTACCGTCACTGATCTCCTTTAATGCCCACGGATCCAACTTATCAAAGCCACCTTCCATGCGTATGGCGACCCAGCGTTTCTTCATCCACCTGACCAGCTCAATCCGAGTTTCTTCAACTTTACGTCTGATGAGAGACGTCGGCGGCAACATCGTAGCATTCGGGTCCGTAGAGTGTGGCCGGAGTAAGACCGAGGAGACAAGAGCCTGTGATGAACAGTGAGATATAAGGCCGTCATGAAGTGCGGCGACAAAGGCAAACCTGGTACAACTTTCCCGCACTCTTCTCTGCAAACCCTCGCTGCATAGATTTCATGATCCATTCGACGTGTTCCCGGTCCTCGAACTTGACACCGTCCGTGTCCATCAACTCGAGCCATTCTGATTGCGAGAAACACTCGTCTGCTTGGGAGCAAAGGACATGATCTATGTGACGTCGGGCCTCCACGATCATTTCGCGAGACGTATCAGCCCATGGGTCGATAATGGCATCTAGCTTTGTCAATGCAAACTCTGCGGCGAATAACAACGGTAAGACGTTGAGGGGGGTGGTTCTCTTGGCAACCCCTTTCAGGGCGGCGTCTCTAATCTTCTTATCCAATTTAGCAAATTCGGCGTTGCACCAACCCTCGCCAAACATGCCAACCAGACCGCGACGGGCGCCGCGCTGGAGCAACTCATTCTTAACGTCATCTAGGAGGGCAAACTCGATGACGCGGGGCATGCGACGGGCGCACTGTCTGCATCGGCATCCCGAAACGCCCCATTTGCCTCCAGTGATGCGCTCATACTCTGTAAAGTCGACGTAGGCGTGAAAGAGGCCGTGCATCATCTCTTGAACAATGCGAGCTTGAACTTCGTCACAGAGGCTATTGAGGGAGATGTATGTCGCTGAGCGCATAATGTGGAAACCGGTATCAAGGTCATAGGTGCGGTTGGAGAAGATGAGTGTGCCTGTGTAGATGAAACCAAGGACGAAGTGAAGAGAGGGGGGTGTGAAAGGAGGCGAGGGAAGCATGAGCGTGGGTGGTTCTCCTGCACGGTCGTCGTCTTGGTCCTCATCGCGGATTTCTGGCTTTTGGGACTTCCAAGCGATAAGGGCGTTGTGGAAGTAGTCGGAACGGGAGACAAGGATGAAACGATGAGTAG
Source organism: Lactifluus pinguis (assembly GCA_003313945.1). NCBI lineage: Eukaryota > Fungi > Basidiomycota > Agaricomycetes > Russulales > Russulaceae > Lactifluus > Lactifluus pinguis. The sequence goes on from QLPA01000121.1 coordinate 34,069, forward strand.
AGAAGACGGCGGCGAGACCCTCATGATGAGTGGATGAGCTGCCCTCGATACCGATGCGGACATCTGAATAAAGACGTGATCTCCACATAAAGACGAGATCTTTGCGAAGCTTGTCGATGCGAGACTCTTCTGCATCACCTTCTTCGCGATAATGTTCTGAAGAGTCATAGAAGAACTCGAATGCAGCACCAAGGCCTTTGCCGGTGTAGAGATATTCGAGTTCCTTTGAGAACAGGTTGGGATTTATCGAAGTGGTCAAGTGCATCAAGCCATCTTGGCTTTGTGAGACAGGAGATGCAGGTCGAAAGGGTGAAGGAGAGCGAGATATGGAAGAGACTTCGGGACCAAGGGCGAGAGAGAGGGCAGAGTGAGTAGGAAAGCCAGAGGGAGAATATACGCCCAATGGACCTGGAGATGATATGGGAGCGGGACGGAAGGAGAAGTATCTCGCCTGGAAGCTTGGTGGAGCACGAGCGTATACTATAGCTGCTCAGAAGGATAAGTTTTTAAGAGGCGAGGTAAGCGAGCAAGTGCGGGTAGCCCAGGATAGAGGCGGGTCAAAGAGTGCACGCGAATTGATGAGAAAGAGAGAGAGACATACCCTTGTGACCATAAACCTCTTCACCTGTCGGTTCACCGTCTTGTTCATCGAGAAGGGCCCATACTACGTCCGGAAAGCGATCCTTTGCACGATGAAAGAGAGCCTCAAGATCAGATTGCCAAGCGATGGTAGATTTACTTGATGCTTCTTGTAAAGGGGAAGAGGGAGTAGAAGGTATCGTTGTTGAAGTTGTGGTTGAGGTTGTGGTTGTCATGAAGAAAAAAAAGAAAAGGGTATCTGTAAGTATATGCTGCACCGAACCTTTGCTTTCCTTGCCCCAGCAGGTGTGGGTGTGTGGATTTAGGGCACGTGTTCGTGTGATTGAAAATAAAGACAAACAAAGCACAGCGTGACGCGAGGTGTCACGGTTAACGTCACACAAGGACTCTTACCTCAACGCCCTACTTGACTTGTCTTGCTAGTCACTCTTTCTCTTCTCTCTTCCGCTCTCCCCATTTTCTCAACTAGGGTCACCTTTCTTCTCAAGAAATGCCAGCTCCATTCTCTTCCCATGTACAACAACAACCTTTACCAGCTCTATATCTATACCCTCTCAACGACTCGTTCATCCCCAAACATATCCATCTCCCTCCAGGTCAACGGATAAAGATCGGTCGTCAGACAAATGCAAAAACCGCACCGGGGGAGCGTAACGGGTTTTTTGACTCTAAAGTCCTTAGTCGACAACATGCTGAAGTATGGGAAGATTCTGGCAAGGTTCGGTCCTCCACTGCCTCTCCGCGCTTCCCTCCCACCCTCATTTCTCCTCTAGATCTATATTAAAGACGTGAAGAGTTCAAACGGTACCTTCATTAATGGCGAAAGACTCAGCGCCGAGGGCGCTGAATCAGAACCTTTCGAACTCAAGACTGGCGACATTGTCGTATGTCCCCTTTCAATTCTCTCCTTCTACCCTATTCCCACTCACTTCCTCTAACAGGAATTTGGCATCGACATTGTTGGCGAAGATAACAAGACCATCGTTCATCACAAAGTCGCTGCTCGCGTAGTATGTGTACTTACAGAACAAGAAGCCCAGTATGCTGCCCGCGCAGAGTCCCATCAAAATCCTTCCACCCTTTCTACTCTTTCCAATCAACCTGGTTCAACTAACGGCACAAGTGCTTTCAATTTTACCGGAACTCAAACCGCCGCGGGGCCTGCACGCCGGCCCGCTATCCAACAGCAGGGTCTCGTTGGGATGGGTGGTATGGGCGCCAACATGCGCGCACCAGGAAAGAGTGGGATTACCTTCGACCACATCCTCAGTCGCCTTCAGGGCGAGCTTCAAAAAAGTCGCGAGACTGGTGCCGAGTTACATTCTCTCACCACTGCGATGAATGAAATACATGAAACCCTCGGTGGTAATCTGGTCAGTGCAATCTTCTACATGATACACGTCTACTTGTCCTAACTCTTCCCGGACTCAGCCTCAAACCCTCCCTCCATACCCACAAAACCTTCCTCCCGTGCTACCTCCTCAACAGCCCCAACAATCTCTTCCCGCCGAAACAGATCCGAATCCGAATCCCTCAACAACAAACCCGGCATTATCCGAACTTCAGGCACAATTACAGGAGACACAGGTGTCCCTGGCATCTCACGTCGATAAAATTCGCTCATTAGATAGTCTACTCGCCGAGCATGAAATCATCAAACGCGAGGTTACTTCGCTCCGGGAGTTATTACAAGAAGAGAAACGTGAGCTCGAGCTCATCCGTGGAGGTCGCCGCCAGGTGGAACCACGTCGGCAGCACACCGAGGACGAGTATGGAAGCCTTCCATCCGATGATGACGACGCATGTAGTATCGCTACCGTGACAGCTCATGAGCTTGAGCGTGTTGAAGAGGAGGACGAAGAGCATCTTGCCGTAGAGGAAGAAGTGCGTGGACACAGGAGGGATGGGCTTACCAGACCTCGGACGCCTGAGCCCACTGGTTTGGGTATGGATGATGAGGATGACAAGGCTCGCAGTCGATCTAGGTCCCCGTCTCCACTTCCGCCGACCGTTCCGCCGAGTGTCCCTCCCTCATCTGACGACATCAACTTGCGGCTGGCCACCTTGTCCACCCAGCTTGAGTCTGCGCTTGAGCTTTCGAGGACACTCCAAGTACAACATGCTGCGGCTCAGAACACGATCTCGTCTCTTGAAGCCAAAGTCAACACGCTCGAGTCGTTAGTGCACACATCTCAGGCCCAGGCGCAGTCACACGTTATCGAGGCAGCACAGGAGCGCACTTCTCTTACCTCCCTCGTTAGCGAGTGGAAAAAGGGCGTGGAGGGCCAATGGGGAGGTGTACAAGAAGAATGGGCACAAGAGCGGGCGCGTCTTGCCCGAGCGCGTGAGGAATGGGAGTCGCGCGTGCACGCTGTCGAGAAGGGCCTCGAGGGCACCATGGCAAAGGTCGATGCTGGGCTCAGTGCTCTAGAACAACACCGGCTACCGTTCCAACACAAGCAGAATGGCAACGCCCGTAGCGGACTTGTCACACCACCTTCTCCCCATAGCCCCCGTAGTCTGTCATCGGATTCCGAATCTGGCGGTAAGTCTCGAAGAAAGAAACGCTCTGCCGCTTCGCGCGGCCGGTCTCGCTCAAAAGACGGTTCGACAAGCTCATCGGAAGCTGCTAATGCGGATGGTGATGGTGGGTCGTCGTCTGCTTCTGTCGCTGCAGGCGGGCTGCCCCCGAATCCCAACCCACGTCCCCGTTCTCCCTGGCTCCCCGAAGGGGATTCAGATTCAGATTCTCAACTCCCTGGACGTCTTAAAGGGCATCGACGAGGGGAGGGCGGGGAGAAGAAGCCGCTGCCTTCCAGTGCCTATCCGATCACCCCCGATCCGTCTGTGCGGAAAGTTTCATCAGGGTCTTCTCTCGGTATGATGAGTGAGGAGGATGCGGAGCAAATGCATAAAGCCATGTTAACCGTTGGATCGTCGAATCCAGTCAGTCACTACCTCGCGTCCAGTGCGCACACAAGAATGTGTATTAATGTTTTTTACAGCCGCTTCACTATGCACAATATACGCAAACCCAGGTGGTCTCGACAGCAGCAGGCGTACTTGTGCTCGCCGCGGCAGCTGTAGCTGTTGCATGGCGGGTGAAGGAGTAGCAATTGTCCTGAAACACGGACGATCCAACCCAGCACGAACATTTTTTTATCTTATTGTTCGAGTCTTTTTCCCATCTGCCTCTTTACGGATTGACATGGCGTCTTTTTTTTCAGTATAATAATACCACGATCCTCTTTTTTTTTGTTCTTCGCCTCGCATCTGCGCCTTCTGGATCAAGTTATCCAATGGCGACATATTCAATCTCTCGCCATTCCTTCCCTCTGTATCCTATTCTCGCTATGTTGCCTCGTTTCAGTACTTAATCTTATGACCCATCATGATCATGTTTCCTTTTTCCTCTTCTTTCGCCCTACCAGCACCAACAAAGAATGTGTCCATAGGAAAAAAAAGAGTTAATCAAATTGCCAGTGGTCTATTTTTGTGCTATTTAGAAAGCGGCTGTAAAGTCCTTCATTCATGTGAGATGAAAACGACTGGTGTGTGCTGAAGATAAATACTGTATATGATCTCGAGACTTCGAAAGGTATGTAAAACTAGGGCATTAAGCAAGTATTGTAGTTGCTGATTGAGGAAGGAGCACTACATAGAATTCAAAAAAAAAAACGGACGACAGGTATAAGGCAGACCCCCACGAAACGCTCTTATCCATTTGTTTTTTTTCTTCTAATGTATGATCCAAAAGGGGTAAAAGTTTCTCGTTTCTTGTTTTCTTTTTTTGGTACTCTTCACTTCACATAATGACGCAATCTTTATTTTCGAGTTTCTGACTCTCGAATCCCATTTCTTGGAACGTTGCTGGACCTTTGGCCGGTGGAGGGCGCGCCGGAGGAGGATCAGACGCTACAGGCGGCGAAGGCGAAGGCAACGGGATTGATCCGCTCGCCGATGCCTGGTGACGACGCCCAAGAGTCCCGGCGAGCGGTTGTTGTTGTTGTTGCAACGGTGGTCTGCCCGGCGGCGTTCCATACGGTTGCGCAGGAGGAATGCGAGGTGATGGATACCCACCGGGTGCCGGGCTGCCCGTACGAACCTGTGGCTGTGGCTGTGGCGGAGAAGGGTATCCACCCTGAGCGCTTATGCTTGCTTGCCGTGAACGATACCCGACATCGCCGGCCGGGCCAGGGCTGCTGCTTAACGGCACCTGTTGCTGCTGCGGAAGTCGCTGTGGGTGAGGATAACCTTCCGAGGAGTTTGGGTTTGAGATGCCTGTACCGCTCAAAGACGGTCGACGTCCGCCGTCAGCCGCATAGCCGTCATTGATGGGACGCGTGCCCGCGAAAGGACGATCGAGCGGTTGTGCTGGGCCATGACGGTGAGCAACCGAATTCTTGCGAATGTTAGCGACGACTTGTTGGCCATTCTGTCGGCCGCCGTGGCGTGGTCCTCCACGAGCATCGGAACGTTGCTTAGCCTGAGTACGCTTACGCATGAGGGTAGTTTCCGTTAGGTTGTCGTGTTCCTGGCGGGAGAGAGCCTGCGGCGCAGGCTGGGAGAGCGCGGCGAGCCGATCAGTCGCGTCTGTATTCCCATGTTGAGATGCCTGGATACAAATGGGGAAATCATAAATCAAGGAATTGGCAGGACAACAGGTCGCTGACTTACGCGAGTGTACCATTTGAGCGCAGCATCAATATCCTTCGGACCACCAACGCCGACTTCCATATAGTAACCCATGGCGAATTCAGCGCTAGGGAGGGCCTTGCGTGCAGCCTTTTCAGCAAAGGTGAATGCCAGAGATTCGTCCTTGTCGAAAGAACCCTCCGAACCGCAGAGGAACCATTTGCTGAGGGCCATGTCTGCTTCGATCTCCCCTTGCTGACTCGCGAGCGAATAGTACTGAACGGAGAGCAACGCATCAAACGGGAACGGCGGCTGCGCAAACTCGTATGCATGTCCGAGTTTATATTGAGCGGGTGCAAAGTTTAGGTACGCTGCGCGCTCCAGATGGCGTCGGGCCTCATTCTCGCGCGAACTCCCGGGAGGGACGAGCGGAAGGAAGAAGTGCGGAGGTATAGTAGCATGAGAGAACTCCCCTAGGAGTAGGAGACCAAAAACGTAGGCCGGCTGGGGAACCTCCACGGTCGCTACCGTCGCGGCACGTTGAAGGAGTGGTAGAGCAACTTCTGGGTTGGATGACAAGCCAAGCTGACCCATCAAGTGGGCCATTCCCATTCGCTGACAGTTGACACATTCAAAGGGCCATCCACCAAAAAAGACTCAAACACGTACGTATAAACAGCTTTCGTTGTTGTTCCGGATTCCGCGTTCATAACAGTCTTTGGCATGCGGAAAGTCACCGAAATTCTCGTAATCACGGCCAAGCTTGAACCAAGCTCCTGAGAACCCAGCGCGGGCAGCTCTTTCAAAATCGCGGAACGCTGTCCTGGGGTTCTGCTGTACAAACTTGGGGTGGGCACCAGTCGACTCAAAGGTAGCACGTAGATAGATAGCCTCAGCCACATAAGGAGGCAACGTTTGTGGTACGGGAACGGGGTTGGCAAATTGAAGTATCAAGGGAATCGCGATGTCAACCAGGTTGTTTAACTCCTGGTCAGCAACATTGATGGGACCAGAAACTGGATCGGTGGAGTCAGTTTGATTTGGAGTCACATAAAGACGGTCGACCAAGTTGATGACATCGCGAGACCAAGCGACTTTGGATGCAGGGCTGTTATTTGAACTCTGGACGGAGGGGAGAGCAGCAATAAGAGAAGATATCGTAGGAAGAGGGGCGGTGAGCGAAGGAGGGCTGTTCGAGTCGGAAACCCTGTTCTGAGGGGTATCTGAGAAGGTCATGGAGGCCATGGCAGGGACAAGGGAATCCGAGTGGGGAGGGGCTATGGGCATGGGTGGTCGTCCAGGAGAATGATAAGAGTCTTCTGATCGATGGAGGGGTGGTGGTGGTTGGGGTACAGTTGAAAGTCGGGGATGCGGAGGAAGGCTGGACTGGAACGAGGGTGCTGAACCAGAGTGGGGGACATTAAAGGGACCCCAGGAAGATCCCGCGGGAGGGGGGAGCGGGCCAGGACTTGAGGTCGATGGAGGGACAATGAAACCGGGCGCAGGGTTGAGTGTGCGAGAGGGTAGAGATGGAGACGTGTGTGGAGACGAGCCGTAGAATTGATCTGCGAAAGGGGCGGAAAAGCCACGGGAGACCTGACTGTCAAGAGTGCGGGCCATCTGAGAGCAAGTTAGTTGAAGGACAGTGAAGATGGGGCATAAATAGACGAGCCTCAGCGGGTAAATCGGGAGTCAATTTATGGGGGCGGGGCGCCACAAGAGGTTCTTCGAGATGAGGTGGCGACGGATGATATTCGGGATTGGGGTGTGGATGGGTAGGTAAAGGTGGGGGAGGTGGTGGGATCGATGGCATGTCAGTGGTGGTTATGATATATGACAGCTCAGCTCAACCCACGTTGGTTCGTCTCGTCAAAGGTCAATCAAACCACCTCCGACCTGCCCGCCCGCGGGCCCGGGCTGTTCTGCGCAGCCCTCATCAATCATTGCCCGTCAACCATCATCCGTTACCTACTACTAATTACGATTCCTACACCGCCATCTTTCCCACAACCCCTCTGATCGTCATGAATATATACCACAATTCCGCAATTTACTTGGCAATTTTTGCAAATTTAGCGATATTACGCGACATATTACTGTACTGTTTACTTTTTTTTTTCCGACGAGGCGACCATTCAGTACTGTACAAGATCTATTGTATGTTTAGTATAGTCTAGGTGCCTAGGCTAGACTCGCCGAAACACTGTGCCTACTGTACGGCCAACTAGCCATTTTAGGTGCAATGACCCCGAATGCCGTGCACTTGGAAGAGCACGTGCGTGCTCTCCAAAATGTCAAAACTCCTGTTGGAACGACCCTCCTCCTCCATGAGCAAAGGAGCGATAACAGGATCTGGATCGCAACAGTGGCGGTTTGTTGATAGCCTACATCTACATCGAATCATTATAACAGCATTTCTAGTAACACTTTTTTAGTTGCGCCGAATGGGTGGTGCCACGTATGTGGCACTTGGAAGCAACTATTTGATTGGGTTCGATGCGACAGGAAGATGTCACCCGACCCCCGGTCCAGGACTTAGGGTGTGGCCTTGAAGTGAGCCGAGTTGTCGCTGACAAATAAATCCAGACGAGCGAAGAGAAGGAATGGTGCCGAAATAGAAGAAAAAGATGCTCTACGGTAACCGATGGCGGAACAGCACCAACCTAAGGTTAACCGGCACCCGAACTCCTCACTCAAAATAACATATTTTTTAAAGTGCTACATGAGGTACAAAGCTACACTTTCAGTCCTATGAGTCAGATTTTAAATTTCATGAGTTGTAGATGAGGAGATAGATAGACCTTAAGCACAATCAGGAAGCGAATTGGAAGACCGCAAAATTTTACAACATAGTTATTCGGAACAGCATCTGCTATATAGAGGGACCCGACCCTATCTGATGATTCTCAGACTGCTCACCCTCAAACATGCCCACCATATTCCAATTCGGTGTTCTGTCGCCTTTGGAAATCTTTATCATCGCGCGGCAGTACCAAGACCTTTTATCTGGTGTCGCAATCGGCCTTGTGATTTTTTTGACAATACGTTACCTCCAGAGCCCATGGCGCAAACTCCCACCTGGTCCAACAGGTCTTCCTCTTATAGGAAACGTCCTACAAATGCGTAGCAAGCAGTGGCTCAATTTCATGACGTGGAAGCGAGAATTCGGTCCGTTACTGTCTGTCTTTCTCATCATACTTTCTCATACCCCTCAGGCGACATTTTCTACCTCAATGCGGTCGGTCAACCTATAATCGTCCTCAATACTCAGAAGGTCGCAGCAGATTTACTTGACCGTCGTGCCGGAATCTACTCTGACCGTCCCCGAAATATTGTTGCTGCTCAAATTCTCTGCGGCGGTTTAGCCATGGTATTCCAGAATTATGGCACCCTGTTGGTTCATTTGTGTCCTTTCGTTTTTTCTTCCTAACGGTCACGCAGATGGCGCAAAATGCGCAAGGCTGCTCATGAGGGACTTAGTAAATCCGTTGTCGAGTCTTTCAAAGCCCCACAACTTGATGAAGCAATCCTGCTCACCAAAGGCCTCCTGGCCCAACCTGCAACGTGGGACAATCACCTTCGCCGAGCCGCTGCGTCTATGGTCATGTCTGTCACATATGATACCCCGCCGATTGTGTCCGAAGGAGATTCGAAAGTAAAGGCTGTGAACGACTTTGTTGTGCGCCTGACACGAGCAGCTCTTCCTGGTGCTCATCTTGTGGAGTTCTTCCCTTGGATGATGCACATTCCCAGCAGGTGTGGGGCTCTTTTTGATCGCGAGAAAGGATATACCTTGAACCAATCGTGACAATCTTGCAGATTCGCCAAATGGAAGCGTGATGCCGAGTATTGGTACGAGAGAGATTCGGTCATGTTCGAGAAGCTGTTCAATGGCGTGCATCAGAAGCTGGTTAGTTTCACTTCTCGGTGTTGCCGAACCTTGCTTATAGTACTCCAGTCGAAAGGCATAGACAGTCCTAGTCTTGTAGGGGCCTTGATCAAGGGTGCAGATAGGTATGGACTGTCTCCTCGCGAAAATTCTTGGCTTGCAGCGACCATGTAGTATGTGCACACACCTACCCGCCTTTATTGTTCTCATAGCAGTTAGCGCGGCAGGGGCAGAGACAACATCGGGAGTCTTGGCTTGGTGGATGCTCGCAATGGTTACATATCCAGAGACACAGAAGCGTGCCCAGGAAGAACTTGACTCTGTCGTCGGGAGGAAGCGTATTCCAACCTTTCTTGACTCCCAGGACCTACCTTACATTCGTGCGATGGTCAAGGAGGCCTTGCGATGGCGACCTGTGGACCCTCTTGGTCTTCCTCATCTCTCGACTCAGGATGACTGGTATGAGGGCATGTTCATCCCCAAGGGTTCCATCATGATGGCCAATGTTTGGCATCTCAACCGTGACCCCGAAATCTATGGTTCCGACGCCGCCCACTTCAATCCAGCCAGGTTTTTGGATACGAGGGGAGAAGTTATTTCACGGGCACCAGAAACCAAAGAAGAGGGTCACGTCACTTACGGTTTCGGGAGGCGGATTTGCGTTGGGAAGCATGTCGCGAACAATTCGCTCTTCATTGACATCGCGATGATGCTGTGGGCGTGCACCATTGAGCCGGCCAAAGACGAAAATGGACAGGTCATTCCGATTGATGTAGATGGATGTATCGAAGATGGACTTGTTGTGTGAGTGTTTCTGTTAATTCTGTAGAACATTCTATCCCTCTAGGCCTCCAGAACTTACTGCTTCTGCTTCTAGTCGACCGGTCCCATTCAAGGTCGACATTTCCCCGCGATTCCCGGAGGCACCTACGCTGCTTGCAGGTGAATGGGAGCTTCGAGGGCAACACTAGTTTAGATGACTGATGAACAAGTGAGTCAAGTGACTGGTTACGAAAAACTCGTTACAGTTTTAATAGGCTGTGATGCCGTCCGTATGTGTACATGTGTGTACTCAAGTTGTACTAGTAGATGATTATGTTTGAATACAAGAGTGAACGAGAGTTGGCGAAATTCTTCGTCGACATTCATTAAACCGTCTGTACGAATAGAATACGGACATTTCGAGACCTTCATACTGTACGATAGGTCAATACAATGCCAATTTTGATGCTGTATAATCATGATGCTCGCGTCTCGTCAAGTTGTTGCTCTTCCCACCGGAAGTATAAAGAAGATGCACCCCGCGTGGATACATAGACCTGCCAGTGAGGATTGATTATAAATTGCCGAGATGTCTATAACGTCCTTCCCTAGTTGCCTGAGTCACTGTGCGATGAGGCGGGATTGAGGCCTGGTTCCTTTCCTGGCTGACATGAGTGATGCAGGCTATTCAATTATTGTCAATGAGGAATTTCAATTCGTGAACCTCGTCCTTTTTTGAAAATCGCCATCACAATCTATTACAATACACGAGGTACACAGACTCGGACGGCATCAGATTGCACAGCCTATGAAAATTGTTTACAAGTGTTTTCTTCTGTCACTCGTTCATCAAATCGGTCATATGCAAGGTCATATGATCAGTAACCTGCACTAAACTTTTTTGGAGCTCGACCTAGCCAAAGAAAGGAATAAAAAAAGGAGGACAAAAGTAATTTAGAATTATCCCAAAAGTTGCTTTCTGCTGTAAGCCCCAAAAAGCCAAAAAAAAAAAGCAGTGATTTCACGACCTGTGTCCTTGAAGTTGATATCATGGTTCACCTGCAAGCAGCGTGTGCGCCTCCGGGAATCGCGGTGAAATGTCGACCTTGAATGGGACCGGTCGACTACAAGTAGAACCACCGACGCAGTCAACTCTCTAGCCACCAACGGATGGAATGCACTCAAGGACACTCACACGACAAGTCCACCCTCTACACACCCATCTACATCAATCGGAATGACATGACCATTGTTGTCTTTTGCTGGCTCAATGGTGCACGCCCATAATGTCATCGTGATGTAAATGAAGAGTGAATTGTTCGCAATATGCTTTCCGACACAGATCCGCCTCCCGAAACCATAGGTGACGTGACCCTCTTCTTTGCTTTCCGGTGCAAGTGAGATGACCTCGCCGTTCATATCCAAAAACCTGGCAGGATTGAAGTGCACGGCGTCGGCACCGTAGATTTCGGGGTCACGATCGAGACTCCAAACATTGGCCATCATAATGGAACCCTTGGGGATGAACATGCCCTCATACCAGTCATCCTGAGTCGAGAGATGCGGCAGACCAAGAGGAACCATAGGTCGCCACCGAAATGCCTCCTTGACTATGGCACGAATGTAGGGCAGGTTCTGGGAGTCCAGAAAAGTTGGAATACGCTCCCTTCCGACAACAGAGTCAAGTTCTTCTTGAGCACGCTTCTGTGTCTCTGGATATGTAACCATTGCGAGCATCCACCAAGCCAAGACTCCTGATATTGTATCCGCCCCTGTTGCGCTAACTGGTATGAGTACAATAAAGTGAGATGTTAGGTGTGTGTACGTACTACATAATTCCTGCAAGCCAAACATTTTCGCGAAGAGACAATCGATACCTATCTGCGTCTTCAATCAAGGTCCCCACAAGACTAGGGTTGTGTATGCCTTTCGACTAGAGCACTATAAGGAAATTTAATCACTGACCGGGAAAGCGAAACTGACCAGCTTCTGATGCACGTCATTGAAGAGTTTCTCAAACAAGACCGAATCTCTCTCGTGCCAATACTCGGCATCACGCTTCCATCTGGCGAATCTGCAAGATTGTCACGATTGATTCAAGGTATATTCTATCTCGCGATCAAAAAAAAAACCCACACCTGCTGGGAATGTGCATCATCCAAGGGAAGAACTCCACAAGATGAGCACCAGGAAGAGCTGCTCGTGCCAGACGTTCAACAAAGTCGTTCGCAGTCTTGATGCTCGGATCTATTTCAGAGGCGATAGGCGGAGTTCCGTATGCAATAGACATGACCAAAGATGCGGCGCTTCGGCGAAGGTGGTTGTCCCACGTTTCAGGTTGTGTCAGGAGGCATTTGGCAAGCAGGACTGCTTCATTAAGCTGTCGAGCTTCAAATTCGACAACGGATTTGCTAAGGCCCTCATGGGCAGCCTTGCGCATTTTGCGCCATCTGAACGATGATCAGGACGAGGAATGTAAGGGACACAATTAGGCGGACAGTGTGCCGTAATTCTGGAACGCTATGGCTAAGCCACCGCAGAGAATTTGAGCAGCAACAATATTTCGGGGACGGTCAGAGTAGATCCCGGCACGACGGTCAAGTAAATCTGCTGCGACCTTCTGAGTATTGAGGACGATTATAGGTTGACCGACCGCATTGAGGTAGAAAATGTCGCCTGAGGGGGATGAGAAAGTTTGATGAGAAAGACAGACAGTAACGGACCGAATTCTCGCTTCCACGTCATGAAATTGAGCCACTGCTTGCTACGCATTTGTAGGACGTTTCCTATAAGAGGAAGACCTGTTGGACCAGGTGGGAGTTTGCGCCATGGGCTCTGGAGGTAACGTATTGTCAGAAAAATCACAAGGCCGATTGCGATACCAGACACAAGGCTCTGGTGCTGTTGCACCG
>QLPA01000122.1:0-13908 GCA_003313945.1 Lactifluus pinguis
ACGCCCCCTTCTTTGTAGCGGGCTCAGGGAAATCTGTTCTCTGGTAGGTGGATCTCGACTACCACTACCCTTGTCGACTGAATGAATCATCGACTAGTTCCTCTATAATCGAACACGTCAAGGCTTTTCACAATGCAGGACTAACCTATTTTTACTTTGACTTCCGAGACGAAAATAAGCAAAGCCGCGATAGCCTACTTCGTTCACTCCTTTTCCAACTCTCCACTCAATCTCATCGCCTTTCCGACATACTCTCTCATCTCCACTCGTTATACGAGGATGGTGATCAACGGCCTAGCGATGACACATTAGCAAGGTGCTTAAGGAAGATGCTCTCACACCCGGATCAAGATTCTGTTTACCTGATCATAGATGGAGTCGATGAGTGTCCGAACAGCTCCGAGTCTGAAATGCCATCTCCACGGGAGCAGGTTCTCAAACTTATCGAAGAGCTTGCTGGTTTTCACCTCCCGAATTTGCACCTTTGTGTCACCAGTCAGCCAGAGGTCGATATACCCATAGCACTCAAGGATTTAATAACGTTTTCTGTGTCCCTCCACGAGCAAAGCGAACATAAAGGAGAAATCGTGGACTACATTAATTCTGTGGTTTATTCGGACCCGACGATGGGGAGTTGGTCGGAGGAGGATAAGAAGCTAGTTGTGGAGACACTCAGCAAAAACACTGATGGGGTGTAAGTTCATTACCTCCTATAATCGACATTCTTATTCACCCCGTCTAACAGGTTTAGATTGGCTTGCTGCCAACTAGAATTGTTGCGACATCCTCTTTCGCCAGACCTGCGAGGCGTTCTCCCTAAATTGCCTGAAACTCTGGATCAGTCGTATGAACAGATACTGAATTCCATCGACAAGGCGAACCGAGAGCATGCGCATCGCCTCTTGCAATGTCTCACCGTTGCGGTTCGACCACTCCGTGTTGAGGAGCTCGCACAGGCGCTGGCGGTAGACTTTGACGCCGCAGGCCGGGCCGGGATCCCGAGGGTCAACTCCGCGATGGCCCTGCCAGTTCTCTCCGCGTGTTCGAGCCTAATTTCGATTGATTCAGGAGTGATTCAATTCTCGCACTTTTCGGTCAAGGAGTTCCTGACCTCGGAACGCTTTGCGAATTCAAGAGGAGATGTGTCACGCTATCACATCTCTCCCCAATCTGCACATGCGACCCTCGCCCAGGCCTGCCTCCGCGTCCTGCTCTGCTTGGACGATCACTCTAGCCTACTCGACTTCCCACTTTCCCAATATGCTGCCAACTACTGGGACGTCCATGTCCTATTCAAGGGTGTCTCATCAAGGGTTCAGGACACAATCGAATATTTCCTTGATGGGGACAAACCACACTGGAAAGCATGGCACCGACTTTGCGACGCTGAAAAATGCCCATCCACTTATGCAGATAATTGCCCGGCCCCACTGTTTTATGCGGCGTTCTACGGTTTATATGACATTGTGGGGCATCTCATTGCGAAGCATCCGCAACATGTCAATCCCAGGGTTCACACTGCGGGTACTCCACTGAATGGAGCATTGATGGGGGCCAAATTCGACGTTGCAGAGCTACTCTACACTCACGGGGCGAAAGTCGACATACAAGACGGCACCAAGAGCACGCTGCTGCATGTTGCTTCCCAGGCATCTGACCAAGTCGTTCCTGCTATCGAGATCTTGCAGTGGCTATTCGATCATGGTGCGGATGTGCACGCACGGGATGAGAACGATATGACCCCACTGCATCTTGCAGCAGAGAGGGGGCCCCCCAACACCATTCAGATGCTCATCAAGCACGAAGCTGATATTGAAGCCCAGGATAAGGATGGAAGGACACCCCTACACGTAGCAGTTGGCCGGCGGTCCATCGATGTCGTTCAGACATTAATCGAGCACAAAGCTAACGTGACTTGCCGGGACAAGAAGGGCAAGTCACCCCTGCATCTGGCGGTGCACACTCGACACTTCGACATCGTCCGGGCGTTAATCGATAATGTGACTAATGTCAATGGACAAGATGAGGAGGGGAACACTCCCCTACACGTGGCCGCGAGCCAGGAGTACCCTGACATCGCTCGGATGTTAATCAAGTGCAAGGTTAATGTCAACGCCCGGAATAACAAGGGAAAAACTCCTCTGCATATTGCGGTACACTGGGGACGACTCGACGTCGCTCGGACGCTAATCAAACACAAGGCTAACGTCAACACTCAGAATAACAAGGGTCAGACTCCTCTCCACGTGGCAGTATACCGGGATCAACTGGACATCACTTGGATGCTGCTGGAACACAACGCGGACATCAGTGTCCCAGATTCGCTCGGAAGAGTCGCATTGCACTTGGCATTAGATGGTGGAAATACCGGCAGTCGACTCGATATTACGCGAATGTTATTGGAGCACATTAAAGATGCGAACGCGCAGCATGAGACATCGACCTCTTGCCTTAGTTGGTTGTCCGCCCTGTTCATCAAACGGCCACTCAAGCATCAGGCAAATCTAAATGCAGAGGACAAGTCGGGTAGGACCGCACTCGATATAGCTTTGAAGAGAGGGGACCACAATGTCCTGGAATTGCTACGTGAGTACGGCGCCAATGAGCGCGGATAGGATGCTTGATGGTACGTGAGGAAGGATTTTTCCAGTCAGTTAATATACTGATACGTCTGCTCTACAGGCAAGAAAAGGCGGCTGATGGTGGGAAAGCACGAAACGAAAGGCAGACACTTCCACGAGAGTTTATGGCGAGTTACAAGGATTGTCGACGACTATCATGTGGACTTTACTCGCGCACTGACTCGGACGTGATGGGGACACTATACAGCTGATCTAGCTGTACGGAATGCGAACCGCTGAACTTATTATAATAATTTATTTTACAGCGCGCGTTGTTTCGGAATATGTAATAAAGAGGACATCAGATCGCGAACTGTAATGTGTGCGTCATAATCACGAGGACTTGCCAGTGTGGGTGAGTTTGAGCAATGCACAGAACGAAACAGGGCAGTGAAGAAAGGGATATGAAAGGTGAGGCATGTCAAGGGAATAAACTCTGCATGACCTTCAGAATGTGCATGGCGGGGAAAAGCTGAGACTCGATGTGGTGAAGAAAGCTGAACGCCTTGAGCATGTGCAAGCTTCGGCTGAGTCCAATTCAAAAAAAAAAAAAATCAGCTGAGTGTTGCTGCTTCACACTGGAACTTGAGGGTCGCGGTCAACACGGGAGAACTGTGCCTGCTATTTGGTTCCATGGATGACTTTATTGAATGAATCTAAGTGTAGAGCAGAGAGAGGTGGTGACAAAGGAAGGAATACTAGGAGGAGGCTCCACTGGCAATTGAGGGAGGGCGTGGGCTGATGGGAGTTCGGCTGATGGGAGTTCGGGTGCGGGAAATTTCGCTTGGGGCCGGCCCGGGATCGTATAGTGGCGGTTCGGTTACGCACTGACTCGGAAGTTGCGCCCTGCGCGCCTGTTTGCCTGTTGTATACCTCGAAGTATCCCCAATGAAAATATACGACGGTGACCAAATAATGTGGTGGGACCGTGGGTATGATATAGCATTGCAGTGCGTACTGCGCAGATTCACACGCACAGAGCTGAATACTATGATACAGGAAAGGTTCCGGCGCTTGTGAGGGCGCCAGGGGGAGGGCATTGGTCCCAATCTGATAGATAATTGCCAGATTTATCACAAGGCCGAAATCCTCAAGGCTCTGCGGTCTAAATAGGATATATCGCACCTCTTTTTGGACGGATGCTGGGAAGAACCTTCCGCGTGGACATTCACAGCCCCCCCCCCGAGTTTTGTTCAGTGCAAGGGGTTCGTATTGAATTGGTCGCTGTGCATTATTAGTAGTGGCTGATCAAAATGCGTCTACGAATGAGACAGGAATAATTGTTGTTTAATTTTGAGATTGCCTCTTGGGCTTTGGGAAGCCAGGTTGATATGGGACTCAGAAGAACGACCCTGATGGACTGGCACAGGTTCGACACCGGATTCCTTTGTACTCTGTAGCCTAGTCACTGGCAAGACCATAAACTGAAATCTGAAGAAGTATCATGGCGTCATGGCCTACCTTTCGTATTCATTCACAACTCGTTCGGCAACTGTTCAGAGGGCATAAAAGAAAATACGTCAGGCACCTTCGAGCCTCTACCCTGCATTATTGTACGGGAATGCTACCGGTCGGAAGGAGCTCCGAGGTCGGAGATAAATTCGGACACTGCAGTCTCAAAGATCGTAAATTTGGCGAGATTCGGGTCACATGTTGCGCCCGCCGCGCGCCGTGCAATTACTATACATGGACGTGATCCGGAGCTGCCTCCGTGCCGCGTCGGACGTTCCTGACACGTCGATGCTTGCGTCGATGTCTCAGCGAACCAGCACAGCGGCAGCACTGCATGCCACCGATCCATCTAGTCCTTCGAGTTGGGGTGAGCCCTTCGTGTGGGTTTCGTCATGGTCCGAACAGGCACATGGCTGAGCCGTACTGCAATACGTTCTGCACCCACCTATTGGCGTTTTGAACTGTCTTCTCCAAGTAAGAGGAACAGGAGCCGCATCCCTTCTGCCAGCCGTATGTGCGCCCGCAGGTTGTATTTTAGATGTCATTCGTGAGTTCCATTGTATATCCTTGTTACCGAGTGACTTATAGCCGATTTTGTTTTGTGCGGTGCACTGGCATAACAGAACGCGGCTGTTCAATGACTCAGAGATCAAGATCGCTTATTTGACAACTACAGATACCACAAACAGATCCTAGGTTTCATTTTCGTGGACCAACTTCTGCGAATTATGCCCACTTAGCCACCACAGCATCCCCTCCCGGTCCCCCAAATATGTCGCTTGTCCAAGTAATTAAAAGGCGTGGATCTTGGCTGTACCTTCCCTTTCCTACAAATCATAGCACGGGGCGGTGCCCCACATATATAAGGAGCCAACGTGGCCTTATTATTTTTGCCCTACTTTCCATCTTCTCTTCTCTCTTCTGACTTATTCTTATCTATTACCCAACAACAGCTTGAGGGACGTGAAAGGGATCATGCAGCAGAGGACAGAGACCCGGATGGCCAAGCGGCAAAAAACGATGAACGATGCCCTTCAAATATGGCTTTCTCCGTCTGAACCATCAATAAATCACAAGATTGCACCTACCGCGCACCACAAGAGCGCGGCCGCGTGGTTCTTTCAAGGAGATGTCTATAACAAATGGAAGTCGACACCTTCTCTCCTATGGATTGATGGCAAATGTATGTTATTCTTACACTCTACCACACCCCATCTGATCGCCCATCCTCTGTAGCGGGCTCAGGAAAAACAGTTCTCAGGTTGGTCTTTCTCAACTGTCAGTTTCAGTACCGACTAAGCCATCGAGATAGTTCTTCAATAGTCAAACGTCTCAACGCCCATCGCAATGCAGCCCTAGCCTATTTCCATTTCGACTTTCGGGACAGAAATAAGCAAAGCCGCGACAACCTCCTTCGTTCAATTCTTTTCCAGCTTTCCGCTGGCACTCAGTCGGATACCTTTTCCAGCAAACTCTCTCATCTTTATTCATTATGCAACTCGAAGGATGGTACACGCCAGCCTACCGATGGCGAATTAACAAGATGTTTGAAGAAGATGCTCGCGCAACCAGACCCTGTTTACCTGATCATCGATGGGCTTGACGAATGTCCTGACAGCTCCGAGTCTGGAAGGCCATCTGCGCAGACACAAGTGCTTCAACTTATCGAAGAGCTCGTCGGCTGGGAGCTCTCGAATTTGCACCTTTGTGTGACCAGTCTTCTGGAGGTCGCCAAACACACTGGGCTCAACTTGAAGGGTTCAACAACGCTGTCAGTGTCTCTTCATAAGCAAAGTGGTCACAAGGGAGACATCATTGATTACATCAAATCTGTGATTGGCTCAGACCCGAAGATGGGGAGTTGGTCTGAGAAGGATAAGAATCGAGTTGTTGAGACACTCAGCAAAAACGGGGTGTAAGTTCGTCATCTTCTATGATCGATATCGTTATTCACTCTTTCTAATAGGTTTAGATTGGCCTGTTTCCAACTAGAATCGCTGCGGCACACACCTCCGCAACATTTGGGACGCGTTATTCGTGAATTGCCTGAAACTCTGGATCAAGCGTATGGACAGACATTGGATTCCATCGACAAGGCGAATCCAGGGCATTCGCATCATCTTTTTCAATGTCTCACCGCCGCGGT
The DNA here is from genome assembly GCA_003313945.1 of Lactifluus pinguis. Lineage (NCBI taxonomy): Eukaryota > Fungi > Basidiomycota > Agaricomycetes > Russulales > Russulaceae > Lactifluus > Lactifluus pinguis. The sequence goes on from QLPA01000122.1 coordinate 6,220, forward strand.
TCGACCACTCCGTGTTGAAGAGCTCGCGCAGGTGCTTGCCATTGATTTTGGCGCAAGGGTCAACTCCGGTTTGCGGACGATGGATCAGCAAGCCAAACCAGTGCTCTCCGCGTGTTCGAGATTAATAACGATCGACTCCGCACAAGTAGTTCAATTCTCGGACTTCTCGGTTAAAGAGTATCTGACCTCGAAACGCCTCGCGGATTCAAGAGGAGATGATTCACGCCACCATATCACTCTCCAGTCTGCGCATATGACCCTCGCCCAGGCCTGCCTCGGCGTTCTGCTCGGCTTAAATGACCAGTCTAAACGGTCCAGCCTTGGCGATTTCCCTTTTGCCAAATATGCCGCTAATCATTGGGGCGACCATGTCCAGTTCAAGAGGGTGTCATCCGAGTCAAGAATTCGGGATACGCTCGAACATTTCCTTCGTGGGGACAAACCACACTGGAATGCATGGCACCGGTTTCGCGACGATGACAAACGCCTCTCCCCTTCTGCAGATGTTATCCCAAACCCGCTATTCTACGCCGCATTCTACGGTTTATCTGAGACCGTGAAACGTCTCATTGAGAAACATCCGGAGCATGTCAATCCCAGGGGTCACTCCGCGGCGGCTCCACTATACGGAGCGTTGATGGGGAACCAATTCGACGTTGCACAGCTGCTCTATGAGTACAGGGCGAATGTCAACATACAGGACAACACTGGGAGTACTCTGCTGCATGTCGCATCCCAGGCACCGGACCACGTCGTTCCTGCTAGCAAAATCTTGGGGTGGCTACTCGATCACAAGGCGAACGTGCACATGCAGGATGAAGACAATAAGACCCCACTGCATGTTGCAGCCGCGAAAGGATCACCCGAGATCATTTCCATGCTCATCAATCGTGAAGCCAAGATCGATGCCAAGGACAAGGATGGCAGGACTCCCTTACACGCAGCAGTTGACAGGCGATCTGTTGCGGCCATTCAGACATTAATCTTGCACCGCGCCGACGTGAATTTCCGGGATAAGAAGGGCAAGACACCCCTGCATCTAGCAGTACACCTGCGACAGTTCCACATTGCTCAAATACTACTCGGCCCAAAGACTAGGGTCAGTAAAGAGGACGAGGAGGGCAACACTCCCCTACATGTAGCAGCGGAGTCGGAGGACCCCAGTATCGCTCATCTGCTAATCCATCACGGGGCAAACGTTGATGCCCGGAATAAGAAGCACTCAACTCCCCTACATGTGGCAGTGCACCATATGCGACACCCCACCGTTCTGGCGTTAATCGAGAAGAAGGCTGATATCAATGCCCAAGATCACAAGGGCAGGACTCCCCTGCACGTAGCACACGACCGGGGCCATGATGAGATCGCTAAGCTACTGCTGAAGCACAAGGCGAAGCCCAATATTCCGGATTCCAATGGGAGAGTGGTGTATAAAGGTGAGAAACCTGACTGTCACTTCAGCAAAATATGAGTGCTAATAGTTGTGGACATTATAGGACCGCATGGCTCGCCAGCTTCTACCAACGGATTTTTGCCTTAACTACCCAGATTTTCATTCAAACATCATGCAAATGTAACAACAGAAGAATATGAACCAATCGAACGCGCGGATAGGCATTTAATGGTAGTTTGTTTAGTATATTACATTTTTATGGGCGGTCGTGACTAAGACACTCACGTACTCGGGATTATATTGTTGATCTACCTGCATAGATTACGAACATCTTATATTGTGTATGCATAGTATACCCATTGCTCTAATATGTGTGGTTGTCCAAGGACGCGTCACGGTGGAGGAAAAAGAAAGCCAAAGTGGGTTGTAGATTAGAGGTGAGAAGACGACCAAGTCTTTTTTTGAATTGAAGTTTATTGTCCCTGCGTAAGTGCGACAAGACGAAAAAGACGATCAAGTCGACCAAGTCAATTACGAGCCGGGGACTGGTTAAGTCACATGATATTCGCTGACGAAAAGAGTCACGCGTATCACGACTGAACGGTCCGCTGGCCCGGTAGCTTTGTGGCGTCGGCCAACGCCACAATCATTTCATGAGAAAGTGGGAATACGCTCATAACAGCACAAAAATTAAAGATGGAAGATTTAAAGATAATGGAGAGACATTTGGGGACAAAACAGAACTTAGGCCGCTTCCCAAATGACTGAAAAAAGAGCTACAGTGGCTGACATAAGTCTTGCACACGCGTCACGGTGAGATTCCCCTCCTCCGCATTCAAGCTTTGCTCATCACCTGGGCTTAACTATTATATATTTTGATAGCTAATGTAATGTAGTTTCAAAGTAATGAATGAATATTTCGAATTGTAATGACTGGAGTGTAAAGGAATGGTTAGAGTGAGAAAGGCACTGTGCAGGACTTATGTCTTGGGCCTATCAAGCACAATGATCAGTGCCGCTTCAAGTGAGTAAAAAAAAAAACACTACCATGTGGCTAGTATTTTGTGTGGCGACCTCGGGCCTTCAAGAGAGCAGCAATACGATGAGGCATACTCTCATAGAGCTTGTCCAAAGCCTCCTGAGGGAAGTTGTACCACTCCTCCTGAAGAGCATCCCACATCTCACTGTGGTTGCATGGCAGTGGGTCCCGGGCACGAATTTTGGCGTCTATCTGGTCCCAGACATGCTCTATGATCGACATATCTGGGCTAGAGGGGGGCCAGTCCAAGCGGTGGATCCTATGGTTGCGGAACCAGGCCTCGGCAACCTTGCTGCGGTGCTTTGGGTCATTGTCCTGCTGAAAAATCGCACTGGAATTCCCCGTCCGCCTCAAACCCAGATCCTTTAGGGACCCCAGATACTCCTTCTCCAAAATTTCGACATAATCGGGCCCGCACATGATCCCCTCAATCCGGTGAAGCCTTCCCACCCCCTTTGAGGATATGCACCCCCATACCATGATGTTTCCACCACCGTGTTTGACCGTTTTCTTGGTGAATCGAGTGTCTAAGGCCTGTCCAGGCTTGAACCATGCATACTGGCGGCCATCCGACTTGAAGAGCATGAATTTGCTCTCATCTGAGAAAATCACCCGGCTCCAGTCCTCGACAGTCCATGACTTGTGCGCAAGGGCCCAGGCACGACGTTTGCCTATGTTGGTCAAAGACAGGTACGGTTTGGACCTCCGAACACGACAAATAAGGCCCGATTCCTTTAGGCGACGTGAAACAGTCCGCGCGGACACATCAAATGGGAGCTTCTTGGCAACCTCTGTGGCATTGGCAGCCTCAGTTGTGGCAAGCATTCGAGCAGCAATTCGAGTTTGGCGGATGTCCATTAGGCGGGGGCGACCTGGCCGTGGGTTTTTGAAATAAGGATCATGGGTTTTTTCGTACCGTGCAAAGATGCGGGCAACAGTAGTACGGTGACACCCAATTCGGAGTGCAATCTCGGAGGTCTCGAGTCCTGTGGCTTTCCAGGCAGCAATGCGGGCTATTTTTGCTGGGGAAACGACGACCATAGGTAGGGGAATAAAGGGGAAAAAATTGAGGCTGAAAGCGTTGCATCTATGACCTTTATGGGGGGGAAAATCTGGCAGCATGCCCGAAGACATAAGTAGTGCACATGTCTTTTTACGTTTCACTTCATATTTTTCATCCCACGTGACATCAATTACTATATTTTTCATATAGGCATATTCTATGGACCTATGCGATGCTATATACAAGAATTTGAGGCATGCCATATGATATTTGTGAAGTTGTTGTTGAAACTCTGTGCCATCGGGTGGGTGTGCATTACTTATGTCAGCCACTGTATCTCTCGCACGGAGTCACATCAGGACAAATTATTTATTCCTGACGAATCAGCGTCTGGGGACACTGTCATAGGAATTTTTTTGGAATGACCGATTAGAGCAATCCCCGATGTTTTGAGTACCAGCGCGGCAAAGTGCGTGCTCAGGTTCAGTGAGAAGTGGCTGGGTATTCGGTATGCACAGCTGTAAAGGCGATGCGGCGTCAAGTCAGAATTCGAAATTTATGAATATCTATGGGTTACTGAGGCCAAATATGGTGACATGCAATGTTCGTAAATACGTATTCTGCTTAAAATTATTGTCCGGACGCTTGTGGAGGTCGAAGAATAGAATACGTCTTCAATATCCTCGTTCGAAAGCGATGCATTTGCCAAGGGATCTGCCCGCCATACAGGATAGTCGCAGCCACTAAGTACTGAGCTGCCACGATATCAAGTCTGCCGATAGTCGAGGAAGAAAACTTGGAGCGTGGCTGGGTTAGCTGAGGGAGAAAGGGATGATATGAGAACGCAGGTTGGGCAAGAGGTTGGGTGAGTCGCGGTCAACAAGTGAGACCTGCACCTGCTACAGAATCGATTTCTTTCTGCGAATGTCATTTTTTGAGTGAGGCCAAGTGTGGAGGAGAGGGAGATGGTGACCAAGGAGGTTCCAGTTGAGTTGAGGGTGGGGGATCGTTTTGCGATTCTCTTGGCGGGTGGCTGTGATTGGCTGTACGGAAGCTGCGCCTCTGCGCCCTTAATTGCCTGTTATATCACTCATTTCGGCAGCTACAGCCACCCACGTGGTCCAAGTATCCCAGATAAAACAAACAAGAAACGAGCAAAATTTAACGATGTGACCAAATAATGGATATAGTCAAACTGTGGGTACGAAATAGTGTAGCGCTGCACTGCGCAGCTCCACCTGTACAGTCCATATGGTCCATAATATGGAGGCGCGGGACTAGTGAACCAGTGGGGAAAATGCCAGGGCAGGGATGGGTCAGGGCAGGTATAATTATATTGTGATCCTGAGATTGCCCCTTGAGGAGCTTTGACATGAGACTCGGAAGAGGAACCCCCGGTGTACAGGTCTAAAACTGGAATCCTCTGTACCGTACTCAAGGTCCACAAAGAAAAATCGTGATGTCGTAGTCTACCTTTCATGTTCGTCCACGATTTGTTGAGAAACTGGCTTATTTCAATGAGCATTAAATTTGGAAGGCTCCCTCTAGACCGGCGGTCATATCGGTGGATATGCCCAGATACTTGGATTCCCAAATCTAGCCAAATTCAGGCCAACTTGGGGCGCTAACTGGTTACTGTAAATGGGATGTCCAGGGACTGTATTTTCTTGTTTGTTAAGGGTCGTGGACTTTCGCTTCCTTGCCAACCACTTTGTTGGAGTCACTTCGAATCCTAACAGCACCGCATACGTGTGGGCACCCGGTGCCACCCATCCGTCTAGCCATTCAACTTGGGACCCGGTCCTTTAGGCGGGCGATCCGAACTGACAAATGGGTGAGCTACACAATACGTTCTGCACCAGCAGAACCCTTATCATGATCTTTTTCTATCGTCGTACGCAGATTGTGGTCAGATACCATTCTTCAGTTCTACTTTCCGTAATGCTGAGTGACTTATAGCCGATTTTGTCTTTACGGTGCGTAAAAAAAATGCTGTTCACTGACAGCGATCGTTTGAGAGCAAACAAAGTTGGTAGATCCTAGGTTTTCGTTTTCGGACGATTCGACCCACACGAATACACTATTTGACGCTATTTAGTCACCACGACATCCCGTACCTTTCCCGAATATAGCGCTTGTCCCTCAAAACAAAGCGCTTCGGCTTGAGCTGTGTCCGTACCAGTGCTAGTAAGGCAGTGTCCTCTATCGGTATTTAACTCCATGCCCCGCCGCCTCTTTCTCCACCCTACTTTCTCATTATCTATCTTCCTACCTGGACTTATTACCCAATCACAAGAACTTGGAAGACATCATGCAACGGACGGCGGCGATGCGGATAGCCAAGCAACCAACGATAGACGACGCTATTGACCAGACAGTTAGTGCTTTTCGTCCAGGGGATTGATATAGCCTCTCACCAAAGTAGAGGGCACATGAACTTCAAAGTTGGCTATCTCCACCAGACGCATCAATACACCATACTGCGCATACCAAGAGCCCACCCACGTGGTTCTTTGAATCCAATGTCTTCAACAGATGGAAATCGACTCCCTCTCTCTTACGGATCGATGGCAAACGTATGTTGTTCTTACGTTCCATCACACCTCAACTGATCGTCCCCTTTTTGTAGCGGGCTCAGGGAAAACTGAGCTCTGGTGGGTCGATCTCGGCTATCACCACTTGCATGACTAAATCGCCGAGTAGTTCTTCAATAGTCAAACATATCAAGGCCCTTCGCAATGCAAGACTAGCCTATTTTTTCTTCGACTTCCGAAACGAAAATAAGCAAAGTTGCAACAGCTTGCTTCGCTCCCTTCTTTTCCGGCTTTCCACTCAGTCCCATCATCTTTCCGACATACTCGCCCACTATTATTCAGTATATGAAGATGGCAAACGACAGCCTAGCGATGATACATTCATAAGATGCTTAAAGAAGATGCTCTCACACCCGTCTCGAGACCCTGTTTACCTGATCATCGATGGGGTCGATGAGTGTCCCGACAGCTCCGGGTCTGGGCCATCTGCGCGGGAGCAAGTGCTTAAACTTATCGATGAACTTGTTGGCCTTCGCCTTCCGAATGTGCACATTTGCGTGTCCAGTCGGCCAGAGCTCGGTAATGGCTTCAAGGATTCAACAACGCTTTCCGTGTCTCTTCACGAGCAAAGTGGACACAGGGAAGATATCGAGGACTACATCAAATCTATGGTTTATTCGGACCCGAAGATGAGGAGTTTATCGGAGAAGGAGAAGAACCGAGTTGTGGAGACCCTCACCAAGAAATCTGACGGGGTGTAAGTTTGTCACTTTCTATGATCGAAAGATTTATTCACACCGCCTAACAGGTTTAAATTGGCCCGTTGCCAACTAGAATTGCTGCGACGCAATCTTTCGTCAGATTTGGGACGAGTTCTTCGTGAATTGCCTGAAACACTGGACCAGTCGTACGAACAGATACTGAATTCCATCGACAAGGCGGATCGAGAGCATGCGCGTCGTCTCTTGCAATGTCTCACCGTTGCGGTTCGACCACTCCGTGTTGAGGAGCTCGCACAGGCGCTTGTAGTTGACTTTGACGCGGTGGGCCGGGCCGGGATCCCGAGGGCCAACTCCGCGGACCGAGCCATGACAGTTCTCTCCGCGTGTTCGGGCCTAATTTCAATCGATTCGCGAGTTGTTCAACTCTCACACTTTTCGGTCAAGGAGTTCTTGACCTCGGAACTCCTCGCGAATTCAAGAAGGGATGTTTCACGCTATCATATTTCTCTCCGATCTGCACACACGACCCTCGCCCAGGCCTGCCTCAGCGTCCTGCTCTGTTTGGGTGATCACTCTAGCCGGTCTAGTTTTGGCGACTTTCCACTTGCCCAATATGCCGCCAATTACTGGGATGACCACGTCCGGTTTGAGAGGGTGTCATCTGACCCAAGAATTCGGGATACGATCGAATATTTCCTTGATGGGAACAAACCGCATTGGAAGGCATGGCACAGGCTTCGCGACGATAACAAAAGCCTGTCCCTTTCTGCAGGAGATTTCCAGGTCCCACTATTCCATGCGGCATTCTACGGTTTATATGGCATCGTGGAACTTCTCATTGCGAAACATCCGCACCATGTCAATCCTAGGAGTCACTCGGCGGCTTCTCCACTAATCGCAGCATTGATGAGGAGCCAATTCGACGTTGCAGAGCTACTCTATAACCACCGAGCGAAGGTCAACTTCCGGGACGAAACTCGAAGCACCCTGCTGCATGT
>QLPA01000126.1:0-12652 GCA_003313945.1 Lactifluus pinguis
CGGGCGCTTCGTTCAGCCAGAGTTACAAGAGGTTCTTGAGGCAGTCGTGGGAGGCTCAGGTGATCACGTATGAAAAGGCGAGCGGGTGGATCATGTGGACGTGGAAGACGGAGACTGCGGACGAATGGTCATATCAAGCCGGGTTGATTTATGGCTGGATTCCGGGCGACCCTACTTCACTCGAATATCCCAACATTTGCGGTTGAAAATAGCGTGGCTCTTCTTCTGTTGGCCCCCCGGCACAGGTGCAAGCCGCAAACCGCGAACTCCTCAGCAGGCTTGGGAACGCGGGTGCCCCGTTCGGGTCGTCGCACGTTCATATTTCCCACAAACCCCATCGCACTTTTTACATTTTACTCTGGACCTCACTTCATCACTCATTAAGGGCGGAATTCATTTTTTTTTCTACTGCGGACGAAACCTTTCTACCCCGCATCAGGAAAAGGTGATGTTGCTTAATCGGTGCTTAATGTGCTTATTAAGCACATTAAGCACAAATTAAGCAAGAAGTGGTTAAGCAGGTTAACACCACCCTGGCCCTTATTAAGCACCATTCTGCTTAAATTGCAGCTTAATTGTGCTTAATTAAGCACAATCTACAGCATTATCTGCTTGATCTAAGTGACTTTAAGCACAACTTAAGCACAATTCATACAGTGCTAAATGGGTTTAAAATGATTTTCAATCACACAAGAATTTAGGCATCAAATGAGTATATTTAAGAGACAACTATACTACAACATGATTGACTATCTATGCTCTGATACTGAATGACACCCAGGCACTGAGGGGATCGGCAAACCTCCCTGCGAGTGCACATGGGCCCAATGGCCGGGACTCAGAACTGCAGAGGCAGGGGATGATAATAGGCCTCACAAACTCCCAGCGATGCTCGTGCTCCGGAGGCGGTGGAGGAGTAGGCGTCGGGATGGGACGGGACAGGTTGGGCAGGTGGTGTGACAACGGACATAGGAGGAAGCGGCACAGGAGGTGTTGGGGCAGACAGCATGACACCATAGACAGGAATATAAGGAATTTAAAAAGGTTAGCCTGGGAAGTCAAAAGAAAAAAGCAACGCACCCAGGACCGTGTTTATGGAGAAAGGCGGAGGGGGTGGAGTCAGCCGACTGCTCGCCCTGGGCACCCCAATCTCCTTGAAATGACCACCAGGACATGGAGACAGGCTCGGGATCATTGATGAGGTCGTAACCTCACAGGGTGTCTATTGCGGGGGCAGCATTGGGGGTGACGCCTTGACGCCGGCGACGAAGGCGGGGCTGTATGTGCGCCAGAGTATGCCGAGGAGTTGTATTGGACCGGAGGCGGAATTGCTGAGCGCGGGGGTCCGGGACGCCTGACGATGACTCAACTGCAAGGGCTGGTTATGGGGTGGATGCGCTGGAGATGTTACAATCCCAGAACATGCATGCACAGGCTTGGAGGAAAGCGAAGGCGCCGTCCTAAGCTGCGCGAGGGCAGCGTCTGTTTGCTATTTGTGCATACACAGGGTGGGCTCCAGATGTTGTTAGATAGAGATATGAAGCACCCTGTGTTTGTGGAAAAGCGAGGTAGAGGGGAAAGAGCATCTTGAAAATAGGACCAGAGATGGTGGCGACAGAGGAGGCCGCGACACAAAGATGGCGACACGTGCTCCAGAGGCAGTGGAGGAGTAGGCGTCGGGACGCGTCGGGTGGGCGGGCAGTGTGACAACGGACACAGGAGGAAGTGGCGCAGGAGATGTTGGGGCGGGCAGCATGACACCGTAGACAGTAAGGAATTTAAAAAAGTTAGTCAAAAGAACAAAAAAAAAAAAAAGAAAGCAACGCACCCAGGACCGTATTTATGGACAAATGCGGTGGCGGGGGTGGGGTCAGCCGACCTCTCGCCCTGGGCATCGCTGGGCACCTCAATCCCCTCGAAATGACCACCGGGACATGGAGACGGGCTCGGGACCATCGATGAGGTCGTAACCTCGCGAGGTGTCTGTTGCGGGGGCAGCGTTGGGGGTGACGCCTTGACGCCAGCGACGAAGGCGGGGCCGTATGTGCGCCAGAGTGTGCCGAGGTGTTGTATCGGATCGGAGACAGAATCACTGAGTGTGGGGGTCTGGGACGCCCGATGACGACTCGACTCCAAGGGCAAGTTGTGGGGTGGAAGCGCTGGAGACGATACAATCCCAGAACATGCATGCACGAGGTTGGAGGAAAGCGAAGGCGCGGTCCTAAGCTGCGCGATGGCAGCGTCTATCTGCTATTCGTGCATACGCAGGGTGAGGCCGCAACACGAAGATGGCGACACGTACTCCGGAGGTGGTGGAGGAGTAGGCGTCGGGACGCGTCAGGTCGGGTGGGCAGTGTGAGAACGGACACAGGAGGAAGCGGCGCAGGAGGTGTTGGGGTGGGCAGCATGACACCGTAGACAGGAATATAAGGAATTTAAAAAGGTTAGACTGAGAAGTCAAAAGAACAAAAAATGAAAGCAACGCACCCAGGACCATGTTTATGGACAAATGCGACAGCAGGCTTGGAGTCAGCCGACTGCTTGCCCTCAGCATCGCGAGGCACCTCAATCTCCTCGAAGTGGCCACCGGGTCCAACATTCGAGCTGCTCCCGACACGTTCTCTGAGACTGGTGAAAGACCCTGAACAGGAGGTGTGGTGTGGCATGGGGACGGGCTCGGGACTATCGCTGCGATCGTAACCTCGCAGGGTGTCTGTTGCGGGGGCAGCGTTGGGGGCGACGCCTTGGCGCTGGAGAAGAGCAGTGTCGCTGGCGACGATGGCGGGGTCGTATGTACGCCAGAGTGTGCCAAAGAGTTGTGTCGGATGGGAGACAGAATCACAGAGATCCAGAGTGACTTTAGAAGCCCGAGAGTGATAATACGGATGGGTGGACGCGAGAACGCGGGGAAGGCACATGTGATGAAGAGGGAAAACAGAAGTGACCACATGAATACTAAATAGAGGTCTGCAACGTACAGGTGTTTAACAAGGGAACCAAGCCGAGGGTATAGCGTGGGGGAATGGGCCGCCCGACGATGACTCAACTACAGGGGCAGGTTGTGGGTGGAAGCGCTGGCGACGATACAATCCCAGAGCATGCATGGACAAGCATGCCGGGATGAGCTTGGGGGAAAGCAAAGGTGGGGTAGGACACGTCGATTTACTGTTCGTGCGCACGCAGGGTCGGCTCCAGGTGTGTTGTTGGATAGAGCTATGAAGCACCTTGTGTTTGTGGAAGAGCGAGGTAGAGGAGAAAGAGCATCTTGAAAATAATACCAGAGATGGTGGCAGCAGAGGAGGCCGCAACACGGAGACGGCAACACGGAGAAGGCGGGGAGGAAAGAATGGAAGCAACAGGTGGAAAGTAATGAGGCGGCATGAAAGTCAACATCATGCCAACAAGAATAAACAAACGACTTAGCAAAATTACCTTGCTCTATGCGCCCGTGCTGTTGACAGGTGTTAGTAATCAAGTTATGTTATCATTTTTCCTTTCTTGGCCACCGGATGTCGACTTAGCAAAAATTTCACAAGTATTTCTGGATTAGTTAGATTATGTAAATTATATTTGTTTGCTTAGCATGATTAAAAACCGCTTAAATTTTCATTAGTTGCTTAAATATATTGAGTGTGCTTAATGTCAGTCTTAATTGTGCTGAGCATACTGAGCATGCTTAATGCCAGTCTTGAATACTCTTAATTATGCTGAGCATGTTAAGTGTACTTAAGTTGCTTAATGGTGCTTAAACACAAATTCTATTAAGCAAAATTAAGCAAAAAAGTAAATTTAAGGCCATTAAGACCTTTAAGCACCATTAAGCAAAAGGGGGTTTTCCTGATGCCCTACATGGTTAATTTTACCAAATAGTCTAAATTAGTACTAAATTTTATGATTTATGGTTCAAATAGCTTCAAATAGCATAAATTGACGTATGAACCAGTTTTACCAGATGAACAGAAATATCCATAACTGAATGAGCAATGCCCGAGCCCATGGTTTATTTTGTATTATTCTACTAAATCGTCTAAATTGTCTAAATGAACCACAATTTTGTTAAAATGAACAGTACATTTCAGCTACATATTCACATTATTTCCATTCAATCAATTATCATCACTCATAATTAGGAAGTTTGAAAATATATATTGCAAGGTACACAACATCATATAAAATACAAAGAACTATTTATGTAAACTATCTATGTAACTGCCAACATGCATCCTTGCCCAACATCCTTGTCTATGTTGGAGATCGGACATTGACCAGCCCTAAAGTGGCTGCGCACGGACCATCAACAACAGATCGTCGCGTTAGTTTGTCTTTACCCTTCTTCGTTCTCTTACACCTTACCTGGCTCTATGATGCCGACTTTTGGACCTTTCGAGTACTTTCCACTCCACTTACTTGTGTTCATTATGTTTACTTCGACATTTCACATGGCACACGAGCAATGGTTATAACAACTTGGCCCGCACGAGCGGAACCTCAGCATTTTCTATCCACAACGCTGAGGTGAGCTTTTATCTTCTTAGTAACTACATTACAAGTTGCTCATAAACCCTGTAGCGATTATTACAGGTTAGCTATACTAATATATAGCGTTTTCTATCCACAATGCTGAGCGATTATTACAGATTACGAGACCTGAGTCTCTGACCGAGCCTATCCACACTGTCGCCCACTACACGAAGTATGAGTCGAGCCGCCGCACCTCACGTCGTGGCACAACCTTCCGACGACGACGCTGTTGCCAGACCTGCCGGTTTCGCGACTGTTGTTGGACCCACTGGTTTCTTCCACGGATCTCCCGCTGGCTCTGCCTTCCACGGATCTCCCGCTGGCTCTGCCCACGGCTCTGCCCATGGCTCAGTCCACGGCTCCGTTCATGGCTCCGTTCACGGTTCCGCCCATGCCTCTGCCCTGACCTCGGCGAGCAGTACTCCAGCTAGTACACCTTTGCCTCATCAGCACCACGAGATCCCGCCCATGCACCAGCACGCCGCGAACCCTCCGGCTCCACCGATGCATCGTCCTGGCGTGATCCCATGGGCATACCAGCAACCCGCCATCCCACCAGCTCACTTGCCCCAGATGGCCCCTCCGGCTCAAAATCTTCCCCCTGCCATGCCTGGCCCGACGGTTATATCGCAACGCTACGATATTCCCCTGCTCGAACAGGACGGCAGCAATTTTTCTGTGTGACAATTTCACATGCATGTAGTCTTGAGGAGTTACAAACTCCTAACCGTTCTTGTTGACCCTCGCCCGCATCCTCTTGCCTACCCTGCTGAAGCTGCTGCCTGGGATGAGAAGGACCAGCAGGCGTTCTCCCTTATCGCGTTATCACTCACCGGGGAACCGGCCCATCTTATTTTTCACGCGCAGACAGCCAAGGATTGCCTCGACTGTCTTGCCGCTTGCTTCGAAGGTCGCGGAAGTCACAAACTCTCACAGCTGATGACCCGACTGTTCAGCACGCCTCTCAACGACGCCGAACCCCTCGAGCCGCAGATCAACACGATGATCGACGCCTCGCACCGTCTAGCCGAAGCCGGCTCTCCCTTCACACACCAGCAGATCGCCCTTGCCATCACCAACGCCCTCCCCACGCCTCACCGGATGCTGAAGATTGTTCTCAATAACCTAAGTCCTGCAGAACAGACTCCTGAGAACATCAAGCTCCGCATCCTCACCGACGAAGATTCACGTATCCGCGAATCGGGTGACGGGGCAGCCGCATTTTACGCTAAGGCGGCCAAAAAGGGCAAGGTGGGCAAAAAGAAGGCTGAGAAAAAGGACTCGGACAAGGACAAAGAGAAAGGAGAGTGGAACAAGCGCAAAGACCAACAAAAGAAGAAATGCACGCACTGCAACTTTACCGGTCACGACATTACCGAGTGCCGCAAGCTCAAGGCGCAGAAGGAGAAGGAAGGGAAAACCACGACAGCGACACCAGCTACCACGTCCGCGTCACCCTCCACATCCACTCCTGCACCCGCGACAGCAAAAGTCGCCATCGCTTCGCAACTCGATGAGGAAATATTCCTCTATGCTGCTCACCCTCTCCACTCTCAGCCCCTTCTTGAGTCCTGGATACTTGATTCAGGCGCTTCGTGTACCATGTCGTGCAACCGTTCATGGTTCACGCACTTCGTTCCTCTCTCTACTCCCATCAAAGTTACCCTTGGGGATGCTCGTTCCATCCAAGCCACAGGCGTCGGTCGCATTCGCGTCCGTATGCGTGCTAACAGCACATGGAGAACAGCAATCTTCCAGGAAGTCCTATTCGTCCCTGACCTTCACGGCAACCTCCTATCCGTCTCGTACCTCGCTCAACACGGCGCCAGCTTACTCTTCAGCGACGCCTCATGTTCTCTTCGCGACAAATCTGGAACTGTCACCTGTCAAGGTTACATGTCCAAAAATCTCTACATCATGGACATCCAGACTGTCACTCCGGAGAAGGTACACATTGCGAACCTCTCGACGTTTCCGCGTGAAGATGAGGAGTTGCCGGCACCAACCCAAGTCGCCTTCCTTGCTGAGGGCGCTGGCTCCAGTGCCAGCCTCGCCACTTGGCACCGCTGCCTCGGTCACGTTAATGCCGAAACCGTAGTGCGCATGGCTAAGAAGGGACTAGTCAATGGGATGACGATTGAGGGGGCTTTGGACGTCTCCGCGATTTGCAAGTCTTGTCTCGCTGGGAAGCAAAGCCGCACCGACATTTCAAAATCGACCAGCACGCACGCCACTGAAGTACTCAGTCGCGTGTTCTCGGACATCTGTGGCAAACTCCCAACTCAATCCCAAGAGGGATACAAGTATTTCGCAACGTTCACTGACGATAAATCACGAAAAGTCCATGTTACTGGACTCAAACTCAAATCAGATCTTCTTCATCATCTGAAGATCTTCGTCACGCGAGTCGAACGTGAGACCGGGAAGCTAGTCAAAGTGCTACGATCCGATGGCGGTGGGGAGTACACCAGCAAAGCATCCATTCAGTACCTCGAGGAGAAAGGCATTCAACAGGAGATAACGACCGCTGACACGCCTCAGCACAACGGTGTGGCCGAACGCATGAACCGCACCCTTTTAGACAAGGTGCAGGCAATGCTCGACGATGCCGGTCTCCCCTACTCCTTCTGGTACGACGCCCTTCAGTATGCCGCCGTCTTACACAACTGTTCCCCTTCCGTTTCCGTCCCGGACATCACCCCCAAAGAATTGTGGAGTGGCAACAAGCCCGACGTCTCGCGACTTTGGATCTTTGGCTGCATAGCTCACATGCACGTGCCTCAGGAGTATCGCTCAAAGCTCTCCTCCCATTCCAAGCAATGCACCTTTATCGGCCTAGCAATAAACTACAAAGCCTTCAAGCTCATCCATTGTCCCACCAGCAAGATCTATCATTCTCGCGATGTCGTATTCGACGAAGGGGGCCCAAAACACGAACGCGTTATAATCGACGACGACAACAACATCCAGCCAGTGCATCCAGATTTATGTATCATATGTAGTCAATTGACACTTAAGACTATGCATCACAGCCCTCTTTTTAAATGCTTGACAGCCCTCATTTGACTAACCTTCGTAATCAGAAATGGCAGGCTGTTATAGCAGAGCGGATCGGGGTGACGTATCGGAGAGGATCAAGAAGAGGGATTAGAGAGAGATCGGGAAGAGAGATCAAAGAGGGATCGGGGAGAGAGATCGGAGAGCGAAATTAAAGAGAGATTGGGGAGAGAGATCGGAGAGAGAAATCAAAAGAAAGATCAGAGAGACCGATCAGAGAGCAAAATTAAAGAGAGATCGGTGAGAGAGATCGGAGAGCAAAATTAAAGAGAGATCGGGGAGAGAGATCGGAGAGCAAAATAAAAGAGAGATCGGGGAGAGAGATCGGAGAGAGAAATCAAAAGAAAGATCAGGGAGACCGATCAGAGAGCAAAATTAAAGAGAGATCGGGGAGAGAGATCGGAGAGAGAAATCAAAAGAAAGATCAGGGAGACCAATCGGAGAGCAAAATTAAAGAGAGATCTGTGAGAGAGATCGGAGAGCAAAATTAAAGAGAGATCGGAGAGAGAGATTGGAGAGCAAAATAAAAGAAAGATTGGGGAGAGAGATCGGAGAGAGAAATCAAAAGAAAGATCAGGGAGACCGATCGGAGAGCAAAATTAAAGAGAGATCGGGGAGAGAGATCGGAGAGCAAAATCAAAGAAAGATCAGGGAGAGAGATCAGAGAGAGAAATCAAAGGAAAGATCAGGGAGAGAGATCAGAGAGCAAAATAAAAGAGAGATCAGGGAGAGAGATCGGAGAGAGAAATCAAAAGAAAGATCAGGGAGACTGATCAGGGGGCAAAATTAAAGAGAGATCAGGGAGAGAGATCGGAGAGAGAAATCAAAAGAAAGATCAGGGAGACCGATCAGAGAGCAAAATTAAAGAGAGATCGGTGAGAGAGATCGAAGAGCAAAATTAAAGAAAGATTGGGGAGAGAGATTGGAGAGCAAATTTAAAGAGAGATTGGGGATAGAGATTAGAGAGTGAAATTAAGGAGAGATCAAGAAGAGAGATTGAAGAGGATCAGACAGCCAGTTCATCCAGTTTTATGTATCATATGTAGTCTATTGATGGTTTCTACTGATGCATCACAGCCCTTATTTCACCAACCTTCCTAATCAGAAGGGTATCACTTGCAGATTGTTAGATCTATGCTAGTGCATCTCATTGTTACACAAGTGGCCCTGCAACTAACTACACTCATCACAGGCAATAGCAGCACCCATCGACATCAGGCAACATGTCCAAAAATTGTAATTCCCACCTCTTCAACTCAACCTCTGTTTCCTTCACTGATTGTCGTCCTCTCTTCCAGCCCCACCACCCTCATGGTGGCCATTGTTATCGGCATCGGCATCGGCATCGGCATCTTCATCGCCCTCCAGGTCATCGTCGTCGTCATCGTCATGCTCGTCATTCTCTAGGTTGGGCTCCATCGCGTCTTTCAGTGGTGATTTCCAGGTGTGACGAAAGTTGATGGCTAGGAGGGTCTGGACATATGATTGTTGCATGGAATAAGCCCACAGGCCTTCCAAAAGCGACAAATCCGATACCAGCCTAGACCCTGCTCGTTGCATCCACCAATCTGCCTTCAAAGGCAGGAACACCAATACACGACGCATCTCCTCACGAAGAAGATTGACCTCCTCCGTTGCCCGTGCAGCGCGTGCACGGCTCTTTGCCCATTCTGATCGCAGGATATCGTCATTTTGCCCATCCGCCAGGTCAAGGGGCGTTGTTGTCCAGATCCAAGAGAGGGTGCGGCGTGTCTCCCCTGTGCCATCTCTCTGAACACGAACATCGAGAAGAAGGTCGATGCCCCCTTCTCCCTGACCCTCCGCACCAACTGCTGTTACAGCCTCCGCCTCCTCATCCTCCTGTGTTCCCCGCCTTCCACTCCCCTTTTTCATTCGGCTGGGATCAGTGTACGCACGTATGTCACTATCCTTGAGCGGTCGCAGGATAGCCTCCCAGTCACCACTCCCTACAAGTGCAAGCTTCGCAACTCGCGCGGCATGGTATTTTTCTGCAGAGAGCCGCACGCGAGCGTGGACACGATCGATAACCGCCCGTGAACGCGTTCCATCCCTCTGTCCTCGGACATTCTTGTTTTTGAAATACACCATGCGTGCCTTTATGCGGAGGAGATGCCAAACACCTTCGAGCCCATCGTAACATCAGGCCGTCCGCAGTTTGTTCTCCATCTCCGGAAGCCCTTCAACGCACGTTGCGAGTCGCCTGCCTTGAGGTATATTCGAGGGTAGCCAGAGTTCTACATCTTCAGGTTGGATATTCGACCCAACTGCCTGTGGAGAGCCCGCAGCGAGGTCTGCCTGTAGCTGGAGGAGGCCAGGGATGTAGATTGATCGAAGCTCTTCCCAATATCGCAGCCTAGTACGTAAGATGTTTCTCTGCTCAGCAAGTGAGGCGTCCTGATAGGTAGTGGAACCGGACTTGGCCAATAGACGCAGTCGACATCTGGAGTGAAATCGTAAGCCAGTAGTGAGAAAGGAACATGTAGTATACATACTGGTTATCCTCCAATTCTAACCCCATCACCAGGAAGGCAGACGCACTCGTAGAGTGGATTGCGATGCCCCCTTGCTCCAGTCTTGTGCCCTCTTCTTCTGCAAGTTCCTTCCGTACCTGAGCTTCACTCAAACCTAGTAGAGAAGTTAGTATCTGACCCAATAAGCGGCAAAATCGCATACAGGTGCCTTCAGTGTGGTACGGACTCTTTGACCTCTTCGGATATCCATCTTCATCCCATTCCTTGCACATCTGCTCCCACGTATTCACTAACTCCCCAGGCAAAGATGCGGTAAAGCCACGGTGGCCTTCAGTTTGAACATTGCGTTCGCGGAGACCAGCCTTGTATTTCCGCATCAAAGTCATACCTACAAAAGCAAGTAAGTCGGCTGTCGTAATTGCAAAAATACTTACTCACCCATGCCAGTATACTTCATCCAGTTCCAGTGCCCAAAGTGGTCGTCCAACACATCGTGACGTGACCCAGGACCTTGAGTTTTTGTCGCATTCCCCAACGCATTGTGGCCGGCCCAAATACGTTCAGGGCATTCCCCATCCGTCATTCCCAACCCTGGTGCATAGTTGAAAGAATACTGCTCGTGGCCAACCTTCTGGTGACCTGGTTCATGAAGCTTGGGAATTTGCGGACGCAGGGTAACTGCGGAACCAACTTGTAGCCCTTCCGGCCAGTGATTTTCCATGCGCTTTTCGAGGTTGACGAACCACTGGCAGGCAATATTGTAGCTGATGACGATCAAGAGGAGCATTGTGTTGAGGATCGCGGATGCAAAAATGTAGTCCATATTAGCATACCTATTAAAAATTAGCTAGTGGACCCAAGGACGACATTTGTCACATACCGCTCCCCCTTTTGAAGATTCCCTACCGCCCTTGGCAAGATCATCTCCCCCCGTCCGCAAGAGACTGCTCCCACGCCTGTGTACCGAAGGCCTTCCGAAAACTTTGTGTTTGCCTTGGCAAGTGCCGCAAAGCCAACACAGGTACTGATCTACAGCAGGAGTCAGAATACGTTAGTAGCAGACAAGCAAAGGAAAAACACGTACATCAGCATCACTCGCCCGACTCAAAACATATCGCTCATACGGAATTCGATCCACCATATATGCCATACCAATACCCAGGCCAGGATCAGCGGAGTACGATGAGACGAGCTGGTTCTTCAGGCAGAAGTTGGCGTCCATACATATTACGAGCTGGTAGAGGTATCTGTGAGCATATTAAGTCCAAGAAGTACAAAGTACGCTAGTATACTGACCTCTTTTCAATCGGAACATCATCCCACCCTTCTGGCAGGTTGACACCTGGATGCGGGCACGAGGGACAAAGCACAGCGAGCTCCCCAGGTTGCGTGCCCTCTATGCCCGTCGGATCATGACCTCGCCCCCCCCTTTTTAGCATCTTGAGGTGTCTCCATTGTAGAACCATACGCAAAAGAGCACGATAGCGAGATGGGGGTACGACGCTGTTGTTGTTCGTAGACTTTTCAAGGGCACGGTAGAAGTCGTATGTAGAGCCTTTGGAAGTCAACGCGAGAAGGTGAAGGTGACGGAGAAGTTGAAACGTCGCACAGGTCTTGACTATGGCCTGGCTGGAAGGGTAGAGGCCACAGCGCAGGACTTGAATGTGATGGGGTAGCGCTCGCTCGCATCCACAGAAGTTGACAGCAACATCATGGATACCATTAGTATGTAAAACTTGAAATTTCTCGTATGATGCGATAGGATTGGAACAGCGCATGCTAACATGCTGTAGTTGAATTCGAAGACCAAGGGATTTTAGGGAGACCTTGTGAAAATAACTTCCGTTCCACATCTACCCAACAATGAGAAACGAAAGGACTAATAAATTGAGATACGTACCTCGATAACATGGAAAGGGTGTGTTTTGTGGCGTCGTATACAACACAACTGGCACACCAAGTCGGGGAGGAAGCAATCTTGACACCTGTACTCCGATAATCCCACAACCTGTACTTTCCGAGCCACACAATCGCAACACTTTGTTTCTCCGCGAAGGTCACCCCGACCCTCTCATCTCAGCATCTCGTCCAGGTAGAGACTTCGATAGTTCTCCTTCCAAAAAGCATGAGGCTTTTTCTGATAAGTGGCTTAGTAAATGGCAAGTACAATAGCAATTGAGATGAAGCGCACTGAACGTATGGTTTTCTTCTTTATTTTCACAGGTGGTGGAGCACCTTGGAAGGCAGTAGTGTCGGCAATGGGAGCGTTCAGTTCGACGTCGTACCAGTCGCCATCAGGATCGAGGGCAAATTCGGGATTGTCCACGGGAATCCAAGAGACACCCGCCATCCAGGTGGTACGTCCTTTCTGAGGAGAGCAGGGAGTTTCACGAGGTAGTCGCCCATGTTCGACAACTCGAACTTCACGAGCATGAACAACCTTGAAGTCGTTCGTAAGCTCGACTCGATCATGGTGGGAGCCATCATCGACGCGTCGGCGCTTGGTGGATCGTGCATCAGACATCGCAAATCGATAGGACGGACTTGAAGTGAGAATTAAGTGGTCAACGAGAATAGTCATA
>QLPA01000132.1:0-11607 GCA_003313945.1 Lactifluus pinguis
ATTGCCTGTTTTCTTCAAGATACCTGTCACCGAGACTCTGTCGACTCATATTCGCCATGGGACCTATCCCCCGGAGGAAACCCTGGTAACGTATTGTTACCCACCAACTCCTCGTCCTGCCCATCGCCCTAGCGAAGGCATGCGACCTCTAGACAGCAGGCGCGAGATTCTGAGGTGCTATCAAGCGTTCAAGTCGATTGTGGGTATCTAACCATCTGATATCATTGTACTGCCGCCATGATCACAGAATCAAGGATGACCTTGACTCGTTCTCTTGTCCTCCTTCAAGTAACTCTGTAGTTAAGAAAATTCAATCATAATTGTGACATTGAAACCCGGGCTGTGTATAACCCAAGTTGGGTTATACACAGCTCGTATTTCAATGTCAAAATTATGATTGCCACCTGTCATACTGTGATGATCAAGCTCAAAGTCTTTTCATTGCTGTTCGTAAACTACATTATTGAGTATTGGTACTGTTCCGTTTGGGGCTCGATTGCGGATGGATTTAACCCATAACGATAATCGTAAAGTATAAAGTGGATGTTCATCGATTTGTATTGAAACCCGGGCAATGTTGAGAATAGTATGATTTCATCGAGAGCAGGTCACACAAGGGGGTGGATAAGTGAGTCAATCAAAATCTTGTTGCGAAGAAAAAAATAGTAGAAGTAAACTAAGCAAAAAAAAAACGAATATTAAGACGATCATAATAGCTTTTTGAAAAACTTCCATGATGATGAACTTGCGGCGCGGAGATGAGCACCGAGAGCCAAGCAGAGAGCACGGGTTGTTTGGCTTGCAAATGGTAAGTTAGGAGTTTATACGTGACGCGTCCGAGTCATTCTTCTCTCCCATGCCAATGGGTACTAATTGCTCTTCCGCCCTCTGCCATCCTATCCATGAAGCTTATGTTGATGTCCAAATAAACTTGCAACCTCCAATGTCTGCAAGCAAGGTAGCCGATGATAACGTCGGCAGTATTGTTTGTTATCGCAATTTGAATGCGCTACCAGCAAGGCTGATGCGGACTCCACCTTTCATCTTAACTACAAGAGCTCGACTCGTCCTCCTTCACGTTTTCCGGAGTGCTGGGGTTATGGGAGGAGAGACTCCAGTTGGAAGGAAAGCTTGAAAAAGGGAAGAGCCGGAAGACACCGACGGGCAATCGACCCTGGCAGCATAGCGTGGATAACTGAATGATGCCTCGTTGTGCGTTACCAGTCATGGACGTCGTACGATACGTACTACTGTTGTGCTTCACGACTAGGAACTGACTATTTCTTTTACTTGGCGTGTCTTAGCACTCGGCGCCGCCTCACCCTCACAACGAGTGGCGGGGAGCTGGCGCCTCACCGCACTTACTACACGACCTAGTGATCGACGAGCACACTCATTCTTGGCAGATTCGGAAGAAACTGCATTGGGAACGCCTACCGACGCCAACGCCTCCGACTCCAATGCAATGCATGATACCGGCTTTACATATTTCATCTCAGGCTGTTTCCTTTTTCTTCACGAGCGCGTTAGGAGTCTGACCCTTTTTGTTGCCCTACGATCGATTCGGGACGATTTTTTTTATAGGTTACCCACTCGCAGATAAATAGCTTGAAGAACCTGATGTCCAGGCATCGAATTCTGCCTCTTCGTCAGGTGTGTATACCCTCCCATCGTCATGATCATCACCCTTCTGACTTCCAGCACGTATCTATCTGGGTAGCCACTGGCAGGTCACGGTCGCTCCCTTTAAAAACCATTTCCTTCAAGCACACTCAAGACTGGTCCCAACTATACTCCCGACGAAAATGTTGTTTTTCATATTCTCGATTGCCGTTCTTCTTGCTCCCCTCGCTGTGTCGGCCGGTCCGGCCCGCCGTGGTGGCAACATGATAGAACGTCGGGACAACTTCGACAACTTCCCGGGAGTCACGATCGTGCCGTCTACTGATCCCGCCTCCTGCGTCACTATCGACGGCAATTTAATTTGCATTTAGCCATGTCCAATGGTTCAAGTTGGTGTTCGAATATGTAATCACAAATTCCAGTGGCAATGTTGTTCCCTTAATATATTAACTGTACCTTTTTTCTTTTGAAAAAGTGTATATGACCTTCTGCTGTGTGCTTTGAAAATGAGATGCTTGAGCTTCAGTTCTAGCTTGTTGCCACAGCTTAACTCAGCGAGTAGGTTTTACCAAATCAATCGTCCGGGAAACCGAAAGCCACTTCGGCCCGAGAGGGTCCGCTCCTTGGCTCCCTTCAATCGCTCTTGTGCCACCATTCATATTTGCGATGCGTCACTTGTTATTGAAGTAGCCCCTCCTTTCGTCATCTACAGAGTCTTCGATATATGCCAAACATCAGTCCCATTCCCTGGGTTCCTAGAATTGGCCTGCCTTAGTAGGCGCAGGACATCCACTAGTAGCCCTCCATGGTCTCCCAACCCTAATAACGCTGCCATCCTCTCCGTGAAGCTGTATGTTGATGTACAAATAAACTTGCATCCTCTAATGTCTGCAAGCAAGGTAGCGGACGATAGCGTCGGCGGTATTGTTTGTTATCGCAATTTGAATGCGCCACCAACAAGGCTGATGCGGACTCCACCTTTCATCTTTAACATAAGAGCTCGACTCGTCCTCCTTCACGTTTTTCCGTTCTATCTCTTCTCCTTCCTGCTGGATTTGGAGTGCTGGGGTTATGGGAGGAGAGACTCCGGTTGGAAGGAAAGCTTGAAAAGGGAAGAGCCCGGCGAGGACACCGACGAGCAATCGACCCCGGCAGCATAGCGTGGATAACTGAATGCCCCGTTGTGCGTTACCAGTCCTCGTCGTACGATACGTACCACCGTTGTGCTTCACGACTCGGAGCTGACTATTTTTTTTACTTAGCGTGTCTTAGCACCCGGCGCAGCGCCGCCGCCTCACCCTCACAACAAGTGGCGGGGAGCTGGCGCCTCACTCCACTTACCACACGACCTAGTGACCGACGAGCACACTCATTCTTGGCAGATTCGGAACTGCGTTGGGAATGCCTACCGACGCCAACGCCTCCGAATCCAAGGTATGATACCGGCTTTACACATTTCATCTGTTGCCTTTTTCTTCACGAGTTAGGAGTCGGACCCTTTTTGCTGCCCTACGATCGATTGGGGATGATTTGTTTTATAAGTTACCGACTCATAGATAAATAACTCGAAGAACCTGAGGTCCAGACATCGAATTCTGCCTCTTCGTCAGGTGTGTATACCTTCCCATCGTCATGACCATCATCCTTCTGACTTCCAGCAAGTATCTATCTGGGTAGCCACTGGCAGATCACGGTTGCTTCCTTTAATTAATCACCATTTTCCTTCAAGCACACTGGTCCCAACTATACTCCGGACGAAAATGTTGTTCTCCAAATTCTCGATTGCCGTTCTTCTTGCTCCCCTCGCTGTGTCGGCTGGTCCGGCCCGCCGTGGTGGCAACATGATGGAACGACAGGACCCCTTCAGCGGCTTCAAGTTCGACACGATAGTGATTCCAACCCCTTAGCCCCGACCTCGATGCCGTCTACTGATCCCGCCTCCTGCGACGCTATCGACGGCACTTGCTTTTAGCCATGTCCAATGGATCAAGTTGGTGTTCGAATGCAGCACAATCACAAATGCCAACGGCAATGTTGTTCCTTTAATACATTAACTGTACCTTTTTTCTTTTGAAAATGGTGTCTATGACCTTCTGCTTGTGTGTTTTGAAAATGAGATGCTCGAGCTTCAGTCTAGTGTTGCCACAGTTCAGCTCAGTGAGTAAGTTTGACTAAGTTAGTTGTCCGAGAAACTTAAAGCCACTTCCGCCCGCGAGGTTCAAGTTGTCGTGCCTCAATTGGTGGCACAACTTCCCCTGGCTCTGACCAAACTCTCGTCCTTCCACTACTATCCCAATGTGCTCCCTAATGCACGTGGAAACACCTTGACTCGAAATAGTACATCTTCTCGATACCGAACCTCTGTTCAAGCAGTTAGACGGAGGTGGCTGGCCGACGTAGATGTCGTGAATGTCTTGAAGAAGGCGTCTTTTAGTTAGTGTAATGTATGATTCAAAAGTACTGCATGTGCCGATTTATGTGAAGTTCTTATGCACTTTATGGCGGAATCTCCGCTGAAATTAGTCTTGTTTAAATCTTTTCAGTAATTTATTTATACGACCTTTGGACTTATCAGCGAATTAGGCCTACAGTGTATCATACCATAAGTACGGGGCGGCCCAGCCGGCCCGGGTGTTGCGTGGCATCCTGCGCCTCCATATGATGGAAACTATTTTCTCCTCGCTTGCATTTACGTCCTCCTCGGGCCCCAGTTGTGTGCTTCAACGTGCGGCTGCTCAGGTTCCTCTCTCTGTGCTGCCTTGGGACCTCAAAGTGTTTCCTGCGACAAGGAGTTCTGCTCGTGTGTGGTGTGTACAGTCACACGTATCGAGCTGTTTGGAATCGTCCCATCGGGATCGGGAACCCCTTTGACCTTTGCAAACGAGAGACCACTATTTGGAAAGCCTGAGCTATTGACACTATAGCAATATCATCCACATGAGTGAGGAGGCGAAAGGAAAGTTAAGAGGGGCATACGTGTCAGGGGAAAAGCTCATCAGAGAACGATAGGATCGCGTCGCAGCGATTGTCAATGCTATCAGCGCAGGGACCTGAAACATCTTTATCGCGGAATGCGTAAGGCTGACAGCTTTTCTCCACTGTAAAAAGAGAACATACAAGGTTAAACACGTCTGGAATTTCGAGAAGTATTGAGATCCATCAACTTCAATTACCGGTGAGCTTTAGAGAAAAGAAATTCACCATTGAGATTCAAAAAAAGGAACACCTGAGGCAAAAATAGCGATGAGCGAGAATAAGCGCCGAGGGACTAGTATCGTAGTCAGACTGACCACTGGCGGGAACCCAGCAACAACGCCAAGTGAGAGACAAATAATGCCCTTCCCGACAGAAGACATATCAGCACATCGAAAGTGTACAGCCATGGGAACGTGCCGCCACCTACCTGTCTCCATAGGAACCTCCCCACATCGAACATGCCACCGCCTCCCACACGTAGGCGAAGCAGGCCGAAAACTGTCATAAGAAGCAGAACGAGGTTGGTAACGAACGTGACGACGATGTTAAGTTTGGTGACGTCTGAGTTGGGCACCATACAGACGCTTTCCTCAGGTGCCCATACGGAGCGGAGCTGGGGATGTATCAGCCCCAAAGGTCATCAAGTACTTAAACCTTATTATTCACCCGCACGGTCCCTGACAGCAAATCACCAGCGCATGAGATTCCTGGTCCAATGAGAAAAAAAACAGGGAGAGGGATTTACCTTGGATGAGAAAAGCAGTGTTTGTTACCCATAAGCTGGTTCCGAGCGCCAGGACAATCTTATTGTGGTTCCAAATGGCGACGCTAGTGCCACCATCAGTTTTCCTAATTTTCAAAACCAGGATGAGATTCAGCGTACGCGCGAAGTACCATCAACAATGATGCGCAGGCTACTGCAAAAAATGCGAATGTCTAAAGGAGAAAAAGAGATATCAAGGTTGAAACTGATTAGCTTTCCCTTAGAAAACGAAGTGCATCATGATCTGAGGCGGTGCTCACAAATTCAAGAGTAACCAAGATCTTGTGATTGTCATGATCGTCATTGACATATACGGGTGGAGGGAGACGGCAGACGCTGGACAATGCACATACCTGGCAATTGATTGGTCTCGAGAAGGAAAACCCGACGACGTTGACGATTACGGCTATGAGAGTGGTTATCCGTGCAAGGGAGTAAATCTAACGAAGAGTAAAACTCAGTCCCAGGCGACTCAGTGAGACTATTACGAACCCAAATTGTCCAGCGGTAGCGGCGATGCCCTCGGATGACACTCCACTCGAAGTCCAGAGTGGTGAAGAATTCCCACCTGAAAAGTGGAACGTTGGGAGGGTAAGGATATGCATAGCAGTGAAAGGCAGGCAACACACAGAAAGATGCCATAAAAAGCATGCCAGAGCTTTACCACCACCACTGTTTAAAACACGAGTTCACTCAGGCTTGTTCGTTCTAAATCCAGAGCGGAGCATACTCACAGGTATCATACAGGACTACGCTGGGATCTCGGAGATTTGCCATCCCAGAAAAACGAGCAGGCTTGAGGTAGAAAGCGAGGGCGGTTGTTTGTGGCGTAACAGCAGAAGAAGAACGTGGAATGCCTAACCGTGATGACGGTACACAAATATATAGCGAGCAGTACACGTATACACCAAACCCTATATCCACGTCATCTTCCTGGCACAAGAAGCTGTGATGCTCATGCCGGTCATTACCGCCTCGTCCGCGCCTCCAGGGGTATCGGTGTCAAATTTGAAACTTGAAGCATGAAGCTTGAAGTCTTGCATGGGTGTGCACTGACAGGTAAATCAACGATCAATATTACTAATGATCATCGTTACGACCCACCAAAGTTTGACAGAGGCCCGGATCCTTTCTCAATGTGCCCCGGCCCAGTCGGGCTTCATTTCTGAAATAAGCATCATTCAATGTGTGGCAGGTGCGATAAGATTATGGCGAGGGCCAATTGGCAAAGGGCGGGCCCCCAAGCCAAGGTACCTTAACAACGCTCACATCCACGACTCGAATACAGCCTGTTGTAACTCAGAAATAGAGCAGAAATGAACGGAGTAAGATGTACCAGGAGAATACATTCACAAAACGATTAGCCGCATGATAACCGAGTAGGGCGTCGTTAACAAGTCCACAAAGCAAGAGTCTGAGAGTCACGGTCAACAGAAAAACACGTGATGCACGAACGTCACGAGACGTCTCAGATGCCACGATGCGTGGATGCTTACTTGTATCCACTTTATGTATAAATTACCCCTAAAAGTAACTCATCTTGCCTCTGTAGTGCCATTCAGTTGTGGTTGTGTAACTCGGATCCTAATCTTTAAGTCATCATGGCCAACCTCATTCGTTCCGCCAAGTCCGGCAGCAACTGGACACTCTATGATCTGAAGTCGTATCATATCAGCCTCAATCAGGAGAAACCCCTCCCATTCTTTGGCTTACAGGTAGGCAAGGATAGATTTGCGATATATGGCCTTTGGAAAGACTAACGATTTTTCACCTCACAGGAGCTGCCGACCGTTACTGGCTATTGTGACCCCATGCAACGAAATAACCTTCCAGGATCAATTTTCCTCGACATGCCCATGAATCCCAAATATGATCAAAGAGATGTGATTCAAATTGCCATCTGGCTTTTCAAGTCCCTGGGATACTCTTATGGAGAACGAGTGGCACGCATCCGGGTTGACATCCCGCTCTTTATTTGTGGTGAAACCAGAAACACAAGAGCTGGTGTCTGTATCGTCGATCGGAATGATAGTATTCTTCTCCTTGTCCAGCCCGAGGTGAAGAGGTTGGAGAACATGGTGCCCATTAATGTACACGCTCAGCTTGTAGTAAAGGCAATTGCGGCCTTTAACAAGAATAATCGCCGCAGAGAAGCAGTTGGACTCCCTCCTTTGGTAGAAAAGGTGAGCGAGTTTGTTGATTCTTTTCTGATAGCTTATTCTCCCTTAGGTCATGCCCGGCATCATCATGCTCAGCACGTTTCCCGTTTTCTTCAAAATTCCTGTCACAGAGACTCTGTCAACTCATATTCGTCATGGGACCTATCCTCCAGAGGAAACTCGGGTGACATATTGTTATCCGCACCTTCCACTTCCTGCCCATCGGCGTAGCGAAGCGATGAAGCTCCTAGACAACAGGCGCGAGATTTTGAGGTGCTATGAGGCCTTTAAGTCGATTGTGGGTATATGAGGTAGATTTAGGCACTCTTCCATTACATTGCTTGGAAGGTTTCTGCACCTACTGCAATTCCACGTGGCGGGCGAGTCTCAGCATACACTGGCTGTAATTTGACCGGTGATAAGTTTGCCTTCGCTCATTGAGATCCGTCCACTCCTTTCTCCGCCATGTGTGCATCTGGCGGCACACAGCCACACTGGCAGCTACTACTAGTAGTATCATCATTCATCACCGCCGGTCTGTCACATCCTCGTTCAGTTCGTGGGGTTTACCCCTCATTCTCACCAGACGACGCAACTAGTACTCCTCCTGGGAACGACATGGACAGCAGCCAACAAGATCCCACGCGCGCAGTCAGAGGTCTTAGGCTGATAGTGCTGTGAGATTGACACGCATCTCTGAGTCCTCCTGATCGTTATCATCGCCACTGCCACCGACGCCTGTAACCGTGGGCTCCGTCTGCTTCTGCGTTTGCGTCCTCGTCCGCCTTGAGCCGAGTAAACCAAGCGTGTGGTTTTCCGCTGTACTAGTACCCGAGTCCCTAGCCACAAGGCGGACGCACTGGGGAAATACTTTTTTCTTTCAGCAGGCGGCGGTGTCGATTCGGAGTGAGCCCTTCTTGTTGACGGTGCTCGAAATAGTCAAGCGAGTACATCTTCTCGATACCGAACCTCGGTTTCAAGCAGTTTGACGGAGGTGGCGGGCCGACGTACACGTCGTGCGTCTTTTAGTTAGTGTGATGTATGGTTCAAAAGTACTGCATGTTGCCGATTTATGTGAAGTTCTTATGCACTTTATGGTGGAATCTCCAATGAAATTAGTCTTTTTTTGTAATTTATTTACACGGCGTTTGGACTTATCAGCGAATCAGGCCTTGCAGTCATACTTGGCGGCCCAGCCGGCCCGGGTGTTGCGTGGCGTCACGCGCCTCTATTACGATGGAAACTACTTTCTCCTCGCTTGCATTTACATCCTCCTCGGGCCCCAACGAGCTCTGCTCGTCTGTGGTGTGTAATGCCACATGTATCGAGCTGTTCGGAATAGTCCCACCGGGATCGGGAACCCCTTTGGCCTTTGCAAACACGAGACCACTATTCTTGCCACTATTTGTCTTGCCACTATCTGGGAAGCCTGAGCTGTTGACACTATAGCAATATCAGCCACATGAGTAAGGAGGCGAAAGTAAAGTTAAGAGGGGCGTACGTGTCAGAGCAAAATTTCACAAGAGAACGATAGGACTGCGTCGCAGCGATTATCAATGCTATCAGCGCAGGGATCTGAAACATCTTTATCGCGGAATGTGTAAGACTGGCAGCTTTTCTCCACTCCGATTCGCGGTAAAGAAAGAACATACAAGGTCAAACACCTCTGAAATTTCGAGAAGTATTGGGATCCATCAACTTCAATCGCCGGTGAGCTTTATAGAAAAGAAATTCACCATTGAGGTTCAAAAAAAGGAACACCTGAGGAAAAAATAGTGATGAGCGAGGATAAGCGCTGAGGGACTAGTATCATAGTCAGACTGACCACTGGCGGGATCCCAGCAACAACGCCAATTGAGAGACCAATAATGCCCTTCCCGACAGAAGACATACCAGCACATCAAAAGTCTACAGCCATAGGAAGATGCCACTACCTACCTGTCTCCATAGGAACCTCCCCAGATCGAACATGCCACCGCCTCCCACACGTAGGCGAAGCAGGCCGATTACTGTCATAATGAGCAGAATGAGGCTGGTAAGGAACGTGACGAAGATGTTAAGTTTGGTGACATTTGAGTTGGGCAGCTGACAGAAGTTTTCCCCAGGTACCGGTACGGCGCGGAGCTGGGGATGCATCAGCCCCAAAGGTTACCAAGTGCTTAAACCTTATTATTTACCCGCACGGCCCCTGACAGCAAATCACCAGCGCATGAGATTCCTGGTCCAATGAGAAAAAACAGGGAGAGAGATTTACCTTGGATGAGAAAAGCGGTGTTTGTTACCCATAAGCTGGTTCCGAGTGCTAGGGCAATCTTATTCTTGTTCCAAACGGCGACGCTAGTGCCACGATCAGTTTTCCTAATTTCCAAACCCAGGATGAGACTCAGCGTACGCGCGAAGTACCATCAACAACGATGCGCAGGCTACTGCAAAGAAGGCGAATGTCTACAAGAGAAAAAGAGAGAGAACAAGGTTGAAACTGATTAGCTTTCCCTCCTTAGAGAACGAAGTGCATCTAAGACGGTGCTCACAAGTTCAAGAGTAACCACGATCTGGTGATTGTCATGATCGTCATTGACTTATAAGGATGTAGGGAGGCGGCAGACGCGGACAATGCACATACCTGGCAATTCATTGCTGCCGAGACGGAAAACCCGAGGATGCCGAGGATTATGTATATGAGAGTGGTTATCCGTGCGAGAGAGTAAACCTAACGAAGAGTAAAAGTCAGTCCCAGGCGACTCGGTGAGACTATTACTGACCCAAATTGTCCAACGGTAGCGGCGATGCCCTCGGATGAAACTCCACTCGAAGTCCAGAGTGGTGAAGAATTCCCACCTGAAAAGCGGAACATTGGGAGAGTAAGGAGATGCATAGCAGTGAAAGGCAGGCAACACACATGAAGATGCCATAAAAAGCATACCAGAGCTTTTCAATCACCACTGTTTAAAACACGAGTTCACTCAGGCCTGTTCGTTCTAAATCCAGAGCGAAGCGTACTCACAGGTACCATACAGGAGTGCGCTGGGATCTCGGAGATTTGCCATCCCAGAAAAAGGGGCAGGCTTGAGGTAGAAAGCGAGGGCGGTTGTTGTGACTTAACAGCAGCAGAACGTGGAATGCCTATTTGCGACGACGCTACAGAAATATATAGTGAGCATTACACGTATACACCAAACCCTACATTGACGTCATCTTCCTGGCAGAAGAAGCTGGGATGCTCACGTTGATCATTACCGTCTCGTCCGCGCCCGGTGTCAAACTTGAAACTTGAAGTTTGAAGTCTTGCATGCGTGTGCACTGACAGGTAAATCAACGATCAATATTAATAATGATCATCATTACGAACCACCAAAGTTTAACAGAGACTTGGATCCTTTCTCGACGTGCGCCGGCCCAGTCGGGCTTCATTTTTGAAATAAGCTGTGGGGCAGGCGCCAATAAGATCCGAGATTATCGCGAGAGCCCAGCGGGCCCCCCAAATGCCGAGATACCTTAACAATGCTGACCTGTTGTAACTCAGAAATAGACCAGAAATGAACACAAAAAGGTGTACATCCAGAAACAATTAGCCGATTGGCACGATAACCAAGTAGGCCGTCGTTAACAAGTCTACTGTATCGTCACCCAAAGGGCCAAAGCAAAGAATCAACAAAAAGACACGTGATGCACGAACGTCACGAGACGTCTCCCCCGGCATAGTGAAGGGATGAAGCCCCTAGACAACAGACACTAGATTTTGATGTGGTTTGAAGCGTTTAAGCAACCTTTAGATTGGCCCGGGACACGCTGACATAACCGCAACCCAAATGCGGATTGCACGTGAGCGTGGCTTCGTTCACGCGGGACACGGTGGCTGAGGGCGGAGTCAGGTCACGTGCCGTGTCCCGGGACACGACGCGCTCGCGCGTTCGAGCAAGGTCAGCCACCGGCCCCCTGAGAGCCCCAACCTGCTTCCGTCGATCGACCGCCCCGAGCTATGGACCGTTTTTGGAGGTGTGGCCGTGACCGTGATGCCGGGGCGGGGGTGGTAGCAGTGGGGGTAGGGGCGGGGTTAGGGCCAGCGTTGGTAGTGTAGTGTACTAT